>JARYGA010048116.1:0-40172 GCA_030545235.1 Helianthus tuberosus
TATTCCAAACCCTGTTCCTCTTTCTTCAGCTCAAGTTCAAAAACCAATCACTGCCATCACTCCTGCAGGTGCTCAGTACCCTTTAGAGCTTATAATAGTTAGAGAGGAGATCAAATCCTTCTACACTGAAGATAACCCTGCTAAAAGGAGTTTACCATCTCTTGAAGGATATCCTAGGCCAAACAACATTGAAGAATATATGAGGTTAAAAGTTTAACAAGCAGAGGATATCTCTAAAAGGAATTCACATGGTAAATCTGATAAGGAAATACAAAGATATTATCAATACCTGCTGACTCAGGTCAGAACATTGGAGCAGTTTGCAAAAAATCTTTGTCAGCAACTATCAGAAAGAGCAGATGAAACCTTGAGAAAAGATTATCTTGATAACATCATGGCTTACAAAAAGTATAAAGGAGAAAGGTACATGTACAAAGAATGGACCATTAGTGAGCTTGAAAGTGAAGCAGCCAGAATTCAAGATATGATCAAAAACAAGGTGAAGCAGACTCCTCCTATCTGGGCAAAGTTTAAGAAAAATGTACCAGAAAGGACTCTGCAGCTGAAGAGGATGAAAGAAGAGCTGATTACAGCTGATTTTGGGTCAAGGAATCAAGTGTCAAGATGGACAGAGGATAAAGTGTTTGTATCTTACAAAAGGCTGGAAGAACTAAGGAAGAAAAATCCTAATATTCCACAAAAGCCTGATTATCCTGAAGCAGTTGTTTCAGCTGAGCCACAAAAGCAACAATTCAGGAGATCCACTGCTCTACCTGCTGTCATCCTTTACCAAAGAAGGAAACAAAAACAAATGGATAAAATAACAGCAACAGATAAAGAAGCAGAGGATTACCTTGTGAAAGAAGGGGTTAAACGGATGATTAAAGAAAGACTTGAATCTGCTTCAACCACTGCTCAGCCAGTTATTACCAGGCCACCATCTCCAAACTCATAAACATCTGAAATAAATTCAATCATTCGGTTCTATGTTAAAATGTGTGTTGAAAGCATTTCTCTTGTTTGATTGTGTGCAAAGTTTATTTCCATTTTAATTCCACTGCATTACTTGTTCATCTTCTTAATTCTTAAACAAAAATACAATAAAAAAGAAACTTAGATCCTAACAACCTCTAATATGGGTTCATGATCTAATCCGGTGATTTGAAGACATTGTTGTTGAATCGAATGAGATGGTTGATGTAATGTGGTCGCATTAATAACAAATTGTAATTAATATAACTAAGTTTCCCGAGCCCGGGAAGCAATCCTCGGTAAAAACCTAGTTATGTATATAAATATAACATTTTTATTTTTATTTGATACAATAAAGACTATTATGCATATATTCGTAATCGTAATTATAAATATATATGTAAAATAACTATGTATTTATAATATATAAACAATTAAGTAATTAAAAAATAATGACTAGCCAATCTCGGGCTTGAAAAGTTACAAGTTGAGTTCAAGCTTTGGATATAAAACTTCAAACAAGCCGAGCTTGAGCTCGAGCTCTCTTAAGTTAACGAGCCAAGTTCGAGTTTACATGAGCTTGGGTTTAGCTTGACTCATTTACGATGATAAGTGACCACCTAACCCCTAAGCTATCCAAAAATATATTCTTAGAAAATGTCAGCATCTCTTGAATTCAAGTGATGAACAAATATCAATCAAGTTACTTCAGAACAAGAAGATCTAACTAAAAACAATATGCATGTATCTCCAAAAACGATATTCAACATAGATGGTTGAATTTTCATGGACAGGAAAATAATAATGACAGAGAAAAGTTGGTTAGGGGATGTACATGATGATGCAAAGCCTAACCGATAGTTATTAAAGGCTGCACGAGGCGCACTCGGGGCGATTTGTTGGGCCCGGAGCTTTATTTGCGCATGGGCGCTCGCTTTAATAACTATGGCCTAACCTAAGGTTCTTCGGCTCCACAAGCTCGAGCCACTCTTGCGCCGGGGTTTAGCCGCTTGTTTTTTTGGGGTGGTAATTTGAAAATGGAGCGTATTTTTGGAGGTGGCCGCTCATTTTGGCTTGAATCTTCATAAACCAAAACAAGAGCTGTGTTGTTATTATTCTTTTCTTCTTCCGTTATCCGTAGCTTCTATATAGGATGAATATTTATTGTCTCTGAATTTGTTGTGGCTTCTTTGCTCTACGGTTGTATAATAGAATTCCATGCAATAATAAAAAATAAAAACAAGGCGAGTTACGTGACAGGTCGAAACAAATTTCGGTCAAGTGAACAACTTTAGTACCAGTCAGGTCAGATCACGTTGACTAAAACAACTCTTGGCCAAAAGTTTGTTTATAGGTTATATGAGTTCTGTAAAAAAGTATGAACAATACATATCTAAAGTAAACCCACAACAATAACACCAGAAAATAGTGACAAAACTGTGACGCAAAAATTTTATTATGTTTAACCAACCCGGAAAACACCCAAACCACCCAAGATCTTACTAAACTGTAAGATCAGAAATCAAATGATACAAAGTACATAATTAACTGATAACGATCAGTTGATTATTTGAAACAATACAGCAAGAATGAAACAATACAACCTGACAACGTGATGATCCGTAGGATCTGTAATACAGAATGAGACAAATGAATAACTTAATCATCAACAGATCTTCGATACAACATCAGCAGACTGAATAATACCAACTGGAACGAACGATCTCTAATCTGCCCTCAACTGGAACGATAGATCTTCAAAAAACAGAGATTAAAGTGTGCCAAGATGAATGTGAACTTGTGTAAAGATGAGAGAAGGGAGACTGCTGATCTGCGTAACAAGACAGAATGAGGAGTTTTTTTAACCCTAGAAGATAAACTTCTCTTATATACCAAAAATATCTCCATGTTACACTAAGCCCCTCGTATTATCTCCGGAAACATGAATATCAGCCAAAGTTACAATCAGGCCCCTCAATTAGTTGCAACATGTTATAACAGAATAACAACTTAACAAAAAAGATTAGAACAAGTTAGAACAATAAAACGTAACATATATGAAATATTTGAATGAACTTTATATTGATTCTTTTAACATTCCCCCTTCATTCAAATATGAAAACCAGTTAACCAGTCCCACTTGTTAACCAGTCCCACTTAAACAACCTGTTTGTTAACAACTGTAACAACTTAAAACCAACTCTAAGCCCAAACAAACCAGGCAAAAATATAACCCAATAAATAAAAGCCCAGCAACAAGTGCAACCCTGAATGAAAGCCCAATGTATTATTTTCAACAAGTTCAGATATTATATAAATCCAAAAAAAAATGTAACTCACTTGTTTTCTTGATGCATCGCGAGGCTATTACATGGGTCCATTTGCATTTTGAACCTGAGTGGACTCAGAAGTTGCATTTTCAGGTTTGACGACATCATCACCTATATCTAATTTCATCAGCTGAGATGGTAAATGTAGACGGTCTTTCCATGTTGGTTGAAAAATACAGTTCCCCAACCGGTCAAGTCAACGGATTATTAGATTCTTGCAAGATCAAGTGCTTAGTGGATGAGATCCTTCCCGCATTTTCAGTCATTAGTGTGTCGAGTTGTCCTTTATTTTGGAGACTTGTGATTGTGAAACTTCAATCTTCCAAAGTATTGTTCCAAGAAATAACCGTCGACGACAGATGGACGTCAAAGTATTGGAGACTCTAAACTCATTAAGCATGTTCTTAGGTGAAGATGGATCTGCAAGGAAGATTTTATCCAATAAAATCATGATAAAAATCCATCAAATTTTTATAAGATTCAACAAAACTGTTGACTACAAACCAAAAGTTAGAACACATAGTCTTGGTTTATGTTACAAAGTTCTTATAGGATCATGAATTCGGACCTTAAGTTAAAACCTTGATGCATTCATTTACCATGGGTATGGGACGAATTTTGGTAAACCCAGTCCCATATCCATCAGGTAATCATTAATAATCCGTGGGTATACCCGCGGGTATTGGGTATACCCATTTATGATTTTGTGTGGTTAAAAATGAGGTATTTGGATGCCCATTACTTGAAATCAGATCTTTAAACTCCCAAAAAAACCGAGTCGAAATATCAAATGCTAAACTACACTAAAAATTTAAATTTTAATAATTTCAAGTTTCTAAAACTCCTAACATTTTTTGTTATATTGTTTTAGACTATATAATATACTAATATATTTGGTTTCAATGCGAGTACTGAAGTTCAGGTAATTGAGAGGATATCACCTAATGCTTTACCCGTTGCATACTAGTAAACCCGCCCCGATGTTTCGGGTTTTAGGTTTTTTGCCATCTTAAATTACCCATATTGAATCTCAACTGCAAACCGAACCCTACCAAGGATTTCCAGTTTCAGACCAGATAAAAAATCTTCCCTGGCTCGGGATCCAACAATAGTCAAATTAAGTATTGACAAACCTCAATGCTAAGCAAAATTACTGTCATAAACATTAGATAACTGTCATGTAAATATCTTCACTTAAGCAAGTAACATAGTTTACAAATGTTAAAAACTTGCCAAACCCTTTGTAGCACCACTAGATGAAAGACTTATTTACCCTTATTTTCTTCACTTTTGGGTATCTTAAAATATCATTCCCTCATGTAATTTACCCTTATTATAAGTTTGTATCTTATGCATTAAATTAAAAAAAAAAATCTTCACTTTTGGGTATCTTAAAATATCATTCCCTCATGCATTATAATATTGTACATTTAAAAAAGTTCTTGGGGTGCGGCCGACCCATGGCCAAGCCATAGGTCCCTCTTTTTGCCTATGATGTTTTTGACGACTAACCTTTACTTTGCACATATACGATGAAAAAAAATCATAGGGTGCGAGTGCGACCGACATCCATTAAAAAATATTAAAATAATATATATGTGTGCGCGTCAGATAGAGAGAGACATGAGAATGGGGCACCACTTTTATCCGTTGTTGCATGTTAGCAATTCCAAATCTCACCCGCAAACTTCATCTCAAACCCCATCCCACATCGCAAGGTTTGGAAACCCGGACAACTCTATGTTACACGCGTTGGAGGTGATTTTAGTACTACTTTCCTTTTAATCTAACACTTATATTAAAATAATCAGGACGTTGTAGCTTATAAGCAATATTATCTATTAAATAATCAACAGTTACATTAAAATAGTTTTGAAATACCTCGCAAGAGAAGGAGTAAGCCACAATGTTATATAATAATAGGCAAACGAAAATGACCGAGTAATTAAATAATATGATCGCACTTGTGACTCTTGAACTACTTTGCACAATTTTATAATTCATGTGGAAAATGATGCAATATCTAACCATCGTTATCTGCCTTTAAAAATCAAAGACAATACTTATTGTATGTTTTACAATTACTCTTTCTTGGGACAAATAATACACATTATAAAGTTTCCATATTCACAAATACCCCTCTAACTTTTGACATTTACATTATTTCCCACCTTTCACATTTTCTTTTACAACATTCCTTGATGGTGAGAAACCACATTTGAGTTCCCATCTACCATCTAGAGACAAACCATATGACAATACCAACCTAAATTTAACTTACACATGATACTTGATACATGTTTAATGGTTTCTTCTTATGTTTCAACTTGCAAGGAAACACTTTGGTCGACTTGCCGGTCGTTATATAAACTTAATTATCATAGGCTATGTACGAAGATGTAATCTCATCCCCTTTTGTTTTCCATCTCCAACATGTCAACTTTGTTGAGAAAATCCAAACCAAAATCGTCAACTCCGAAATCTTGACAATCCATTAGCCAGTCGTCCCATGAGCCTCTTTTGTCATCGTCTGATGACTCCCAACTCGATGAGTCGAGTAGAAGAGGCTCATTGTCACCTAAGAGGTAACTTAACATCTTCTCATCATCACATAGGGTTTGGAACGGCTCATCATCCATACATGAGTAGTTGTTTTCGATTTGTGGAACACTTGGGTTCTCCTTTGAATTATCTCTACTTTCTAAAGTTTGTGAAAGGTTGTTTTCGGACACCGAGCTATGAGGAGATGACGTCTCACTTGTTTGAATTTCTTTAGGAAGAGGTTCATGAGTGACCGGATCAATTCCCATTTTAACAAGCTTCTTCTTGATATGAGTGTTCCAGTGATTTTTTATCTCATTATCTGTTCGGCCCGGTAATTTTGATGCAATCTTTGACCACCTGTAATTTCATTTTTCCACCAACACCAATAGAATGACCCCACACGTTGTAGCGGGAATTCAGTATATGCACAAAACATAAAATAATGTTTATAATGAGTGCCAGGCCTAATCAAATAAAAGTTACAAACACAAAGTTGTGAGCTACAAAATAACGTTACGTGAAAAAATACTGAAATCGACTCATATCGAAACCAAATACCATAAAAAATGAATACAAGTATAGTTTACGATACCAAAAATAATATTTTTTTAATACAACTCCGTTTTTAATAAAAATTATATAGGAATGTTGACAAAAAAATAAATTAAACATAACGTACTAAAACTTTTTTAAAGTTAACGAACACATATTATCAAAAAAAAAACTAACTAAATGATAAATAAAATATAAAAAGTATATTATTTATAGTTTAAGGAGAACTAAAAGAAAGAAAAAAAAGGCATACGGTGATTTAAGAAACTTATACTCTTGGGGCTTATGCATAATTATCAATAACTACACATTTTATATATAATTGTTTTAAACTATCTAAAATATAATAATGATTACACAATGCATTTGTAAATTAATCCCTCATAGTCGAAAATAAAATCAAAGTTTTGAACAATATACAACTTCACACGCATGATTACATTTAGGAGGTCGAACTCATATTATTGTTAAAAAAACTCAGATTTGCAGACCCCCTTGACCCCTCTGGTTTCACCGTTGATTATTGTCAATGCGCTTTTGCAAAATATATAGAGAAAAAAGATGGAGCAAATTAAAGACGTACCGATTACCAAGGCGAGCATGTAGGTCAATAACGAGTTGTTCCTCGGATTCAGTGAGGAGGCCACGCTTCAAGTCCGGGCGGAGGTAGTTGGTCCAACGAAGGCGGCAACTCTTGCCACAACGGCGGAGACCCGCCAACTTAGGGAGGGCTCGCCAACAACACGGGCCGTTTGTGAGGATAAACTTGATGAGTTTCGTGTCTTCTTCCGCGGTCCATGGTCCTTTCTTCACTCCAAGTTTGTCACAACATGGTTGTCTTCCCATTACTTGATTGTTGTTGCACCACCAACCTCCACCAAATAAACGAACTAAAACCTATGACTACTTGAAGACACTTACCAACTTTAGTACCACCACCAACCTACAATTATATATACAAATATATTTATAGAGATAGAGTGAAATAAAAGTAGGCATGTCCCACCATGAATACATGAAAGATACGGCTGAACCGCAACCCGGTAAAAGTTGATGTGTAAAGGATTTCAAAGATAAGGGTGATACACAAAACAAAATATTAGTTAGCTTATACACATATTATTATTATTCAGATTAATTGTTTGTATTGCTTTACGCAATAACTACTTCTAGGAAATTGGTTGATTTTCTAATACCACTATAAGTTATGATAAAATAATTGTTGCTTCTTTATGAAGCAAATGTAAGTGGATTTAACCGGCTAACGCCGTCTGTAGTGGGGTTTTTTGACGTTTCTCTAAAAAAAAGTCCAACAATGCCCTTTAACCGCCCCTGGGGCTTTTTTCTTAAAAAAATGGTTTTGCCGTTCTTTTTTCCACGCCTTGTTCAATGCTTTTGGCCAATGATATTTTTTGGATGGTTTTTTTTATTTAATTGTTTAACACCCCTTTAAGCTTGGTGTCAATTTGAGATGAGATTAAAAGGACTATGGTTTTTACTCATCTATATACATATATTGTAATTGTTATATTTCTGCTAAGTTCATATTGCGATATTTCCCTTGTTAAATATAGTTTTTGGTTGTTAAATATTGTTCAATAACGAGTTGACATCAGCCCACGCGTTGCGGTGGGATGTTGATTATAAAAGTTATAATATTACTATATTACATGTGAAAATTCTTAAGTTTATTCAAAACATTTTTTTCTTGTTGTTTTATCCCTAACCTACAAAACAATGACAGTAACAAAATCCTTGAAACAAATCATATTTGAACATGTATACATATGACTTCTAATTTTGAACAGAGTAAATAACTTAAATGGTAAATATGAATAAAATATTAAAACTAAATTTACTAATTTATTATCATCCTCGATCTCCTTAAAGTCACCTCATGATTAATCACCCTTATCTTCAAATGTTGTTTTTCAGTCCAATACGTATCGGGCATCCGTTCTCTAGTAATACCGTTCAGAGGTATAACAGTTTGTGGCTTTATGTGAGTAAAGTTACCCAATGGCATGTCTAATGACCAAAATATGGTTTATGGATTTTTTCCAACTTTAACATACTATTTATTAAGTTTATACAAAACAATAATATATTATTATATTCAGTTCCAATGCGTGTAAACGGGTGCGAGTAACGATGTGGGTTTCACCTAATAACAAACCCACCCTACCTTCTTCAACTCCGATTCTCTCCTTCCCATCTCTCTCTCTCTCTCTCTCTCTGCTTTCTTTCGCATCTCTTTTCTCCCGTCTGTTTCTGTGCCAGTATATCTCTTTTGAGAAGATGGGAAGAAAGCAGGATGAAACACGTGTAAAATAGTAAGCCAGATATGTTTTTTACTGTTCATTTCAACTCTCCTATTAATAGATATTAATAATGTCCCACAATGTCCACATCCTCACTACACCAATTTTAGAAAAACGTCTCATAATACTCCATTGCTGACTGGACTGCTACATGGCGCAAAATGCCCAAGAATAGGGGCATTATTTGTGTCTTCCACTACACATGGTCTAACTAGGTATAAACTATAAAGCATATATCATAATTAGATTAGATCTTCAATGGTTACAACATTTTTTAAAGTCATTCACCTCAACTTAAAAAAAAAAAAGCCATACACAACACGATAAGAAAATGTCAATAAGTGATCACAAATCATAAACGTGACGATACCGAAAATACAGCTACAAAGTATGAAATTCTCATAAATGCAATATACTTATAAACAAAGCACATGTACATCAAAAGAACACTATACATATAAGTATATAACAAGTTTAAAAAAATAGAATAAACAATTTGCACATGTACATCAACAAACACTATACATATAACTATATAAGTATATAACAAGTTTTAAAAAATAGAATAAACAATTTGCACATGTGACAGTCATTCTTCAATTCATGTCTTTGTGTCACTAGGTGATGAAACAATGGTTAACCGGGTAGGTTAACTCACTGGTCTCGTCAAGAGGGTTAATCCCTTCTTTCCGAGGATCGCCGGCTGGATCGTCTGGTGGTGGGTTTCCTGCACAAGGAAACAAACCGTGACTCGCAACAAGGAGGATGGGGTGGGGGGTGCTCCTTGTTACCACTCTCCGGCGTGAGAATCAGTAGTTTGCTTGGGAAGCAAAGTGTGATAGTAGTAGTATTGAGAGAGTTTAGAAGAGATACCTCAAACCTGGTTTGGGGTCAATATTTATAGCCGAGGAGTGGAGGAGGGTAATTGAGTAGCTAGCCTGACATCGCACAGCTATTTGCAGGTGTGTCAGACCTGTCGGATACTGTGGTGATGCCACGTCCTGCTGTGGTGTCAGACTGTTGTATACACGTGGGCCAGTAGGCGATTGTTCCCAGTGCCACTTGCACTGTGGTGTCAGACCCACTTGCCTTGTAGGCAGGATGCGGTGCCAAGCCGCATCGCTGCTTGCGGTCCTTGATGTTGTTCCCGCGTTGGTTGTTCCATCCATGATTTACGCGGGATGCGGTGTTATGCCGCATTGCCTGCTGAGTGACTGTTCCTGTTGTCCAGATCCCTTGTCGTGACGAAAATGTTCATAGGATGCGGTGCGGGGCCGCATCGCTATGTGTTACATTAGTTTCCGTCCTTAAGGTAAGTCTTCTCATCACTGGACAGATTGGACCGCTGTGTTCGCATGTGCCCATGCGGACACAGGTGAATTTATTGCTGTTGGAGGTTTTTGATGAGGGTAATGGTCCTTCGCGGTCATGCTGACGCGAGATCTGGGACCATACCCCTTCAAGTCCCCCCAGTCTAGTGTTCTTTCCGTATGCAAGTTGCATGTGGGAGGGATACTGGACTATGTTGTCTAGAAGGTTAAGTATGGGCCATGCGGATGGCTCCTTCTTTTAGTATGTAATAGGCCTTTCGAGTGGATTGTTCCTTCCTTCGAGAAAGGTGTCTGGTGAGCAAGTTCCGTCTGATGCGGAATTCTCAGCCAAGGACTTGACTCTTAGTCTACCTTTTCTTGATGTCATCAGCCACCTGTTGGTGTTTCGAACCAACCTTTGAGACGGTGACTGAAGGTGTCAGCAGGGTTCGAACCACCCTTTGAGATCGTGACTGAAGATGTGCGTCTTCGTCAGTCTAGTTGTAACCTCTGTGTCAGCTAGTGCAAAGTTGTAAGTACTTTGCTCAAGCTCTATGTTTAGCAACTGGACATGCAATGATGAACCCTGTTTTGTGGGGTATTCATGTTCTCCAGTTGAGTTTTCTAGTAACCGCACGTCCTCTGCGGTTTATCTCTCAAGTAACCGCACGTCCTCTGAGGCTTAGCTCTCTAGTAACCGCACGTTCTTTGCGGTTACCTCGTTGCCGTACCTTGTTGGCCATGTTCGTTTGAGGAATGTGGGGTAGTTGCGCCTTTGTTGGCCGTGTTTGGTCGAACAATGTGAATCTGGACTATGGGCAGATAAACATGGTCATAGGCAGGGTTGTGCCCACCATTGTTTATTCTATGCGGTCCATAGGTGGGTAACTAGTCATAAGCAGACTTGTTACCACTGTTATGGAGCTACTTTCCTTCACGCTTTTGTGGAAGGTAGCTTTTCTATAAGTGGTGTTACCGGAGGAGATCACCTTGGATACTTGGGAAGTTGGTTGAAACTCTTCCGCATTCGTTTTGTAGCCACTTTCCTTAATGCTTAGTTGAAAAGCAGTTTTCCTTGAAGTAGCTTTGCTCCTCCGCATGGTGCTTTAGTTGTGGCTCTTCCGTAGCTACCGTTCGCATAGTTGCGGTTCGTAGTAACTACTCACGAGTGGTTGCGGTTTGCAGCAAAGAACTTGCTTCTAGAAGTCTTGTAGCCTGGACGTAGCTCTTGAAGGTTCAGGAGACAGGGTTGCTGATGTGCGGTTTTTCAGCATACTTGTCCTTTTCTTTAAGGAGAAGCTGTTTGCGTTCCCTCCGTGGTTGTGAACCGGGAATGAGGGTTTTGAAGCTTGAAGAAGCTTACATGGAGTGCGGTTTATCGCATCCTGAGAAGCGATTTTCGCAGTCCAAAGAACCATGCTGGTTCTGAGTATCTGACACACCTGTGCGGGTTGGTGTGTGTCCTCTCCGCATATTCCACGTGTGCGCGTGGGTATGTGCGGTTATTGCTTATACCCCCTTATATAATTTAAAGATATTTTTTTCCTTTTGAGGGGTATGTAAAAAACGACATGCGGTATGGGTTATGGTGCGGTAAACCAGAGAAACCGCATGCCGCTTAAGTTTGGATAATGTTTGTCGCTTTTGTGTTGTCTACGTGGCTGATGGCACGTGTGGGTTGTTGAAAGTTGGTAGAATTCTGACATGTGATGTTCTGAAAGGACGTTTGCATTGACCGAGGTCGTAACTGCACTGTAGCAAGTAATGTAAAGGTCAATTCTGTCAGGCGCGTGGGCGGCCACGCGCGCGTAATAACCGTCAGCTGAAAAGTCGCTGAACACGTGGCGAAACGTAAGTGGCCCTTTTTGAACTTTGTAAGTCGGTTACTCCATCGCATTAATTGCGATGAGTATATAAGGGGAAACCGTTTGGGTTCCCCTCACTTTGTTCAAAATTTGAAAAATTTCTCCGGTGAAAAGGGGTGTGCTCTCTTCGTCTTCTCTGGTGAATCTGTCTTTTCTTTCCGGCAACTTTCTGAGTTTTCTGAGTTTTTGTGTAACTCGATACTTCTCTTCATATTTCTGATGGCTGAACCATCTAACCCACACAATGTGGAGGGTGAAAACCCTGAAGTTTCTTCTCCGGTGGGCGGTGAAGACGAAGATGATGGTGGTAGTGCCCCTGGTGGTGGGTTACCACCCTTGAAGTGGTCGAAAGCGTCGTTCGACCAACTGATGATTAGCACATAGATGCCCTCCGAGTTTGGGGCTGTTTACCCCCAAGACGGTGATACCGGTGCTTGTGCTCCAGCCGGTCACGTGACCATGTGGGCCGATTCTTTCGTTGATGGTAACCTTCGTTTACCATTGACCGTTTTTGTTGCTGAGTGTTTGGAGTATTACAGGGTTCATATCTCCCAGATGAGTCCTTTTGGGTTTATTCGTATTAGACACTTTGAATCGACTTTTCGTGCCCTTGGTTTGCTAGTTACCGTTGATAATTTCCGGGGGTTTTATCAGTTGACGGTGAACACCGGGTTCTTCTCTTTCAGAGAACGGTACGGAAGTACCAAGTTGATGACCCCTCCCAAGGGTATTACAAAGTGGAAGAGCAAATTCTTCTATGTTAAAGCTGCCGCGGTTGTTCTCAACATGACTTTGCGGAATGTTAATGAGCCTATCCCTGCGGAGGACATTGCCATTCCTAATGCGGGGAATGCGGAGTGGTTCCCACGGTTGAAGACTATAGAGCATAGGCTGTTGAAGAACACCGAGTTGTGGATGCTGCGGATGTTATTGACTAGGGCCGATAAGCATGCAAGGCCCGTTGTGCGGGAGAAAACTGGTGGTAAGTGTTCTTACCCTTACGCGGTTTTATTATTCCCTTGTTTGCTTATTAATTTGAACGTGTATTATCAGAAGAAGTTGTTGAGCTGTGGAAGATATTTGATCCAACCTTTACTGGCAAGGTTGATATTGTCCAGACTGCTGAAGGTGCAGGGTTTAATTTGACCATTCTTCATAACTTCCGCGTTCCTACACGCGAGGCACTGAATGCACCCCTGCCGCTGGGCAAAGGTATAATTCGTAGCCTTCTTTTCTTGCCTTATAAGTTTCATGTTGCTGATATTCTTCATGCAGGTACTCTTGGGGCCCTTGGTAAGTTTGAGTCAAAGGGTGCCCCCAAAAAGCATGCAGAGAAGAAACAAGTTGATAAACCCGTGTGGGGTCGCGGCAAGAAGAAAACTGAAGCTCCTGCGGTTCCGCCTTTGGTTCCGCAAGCAGCAGGTATCTCTCGATCTCGTTTCCACAGATATACCGATTACGTGGTAGTATCTGACACCCTTGAGGGCTTGGGTGTTCCAGGTGCTGGTGCGGCCACAGGTGGAACCACTGCGGGTTCGAAGGCTGCTGATGAGAAGAAAAGGAAAGCGGGGAAAGCTGTTGATGCTGGTGAGGGAAAGAAGCCGAAGATTCAGACCAGACGCAGGGCTTTTGTGGGACAAAAGAAGCCTGCGGTTGTTCCTGTTACGTGATGTATTACTTGGTCAAATA
The DNA here is from genome assembly GCA_030545235.1 of Helianthus tuberosus. Lineage (NCBI taxonomy): Eukaryota > Viridiplantae > Streptophyta > Magnoliopsida > Asterales > Asteraceae > Helianthus > Helianthus tuberosus. The sequence continues at coordinate 13,584 of JARYGA010048116.1, forward strand.
ATTTGTATTTGTACTTGTAGTTTAAAGTGTTTTTGCTTTGATTGCAGAACCCCAAGATGAAGGGTTCTCCATCTTTGATGCTCCTCCTCCTCCTCCCCCACATGACACTGCTGCGGGTGTGGGGGTTCATAAGGTTGTTACGCCTGAGCCCTCTGTGCGGGAGGAGGATACTGGGAAAGGGTCTGCGGCCCAGATCCATGACACGGTAGATTCCCATGACAATGTCATTACCCCAGAGGATGCGGATGATCTGAACTTGAAATTTGCATATACTGAAAAGCCAAAGTCTCCTGCTGCTGAGAAGGCTTCTGGTTCCGGTTCCGGAGGTGCGGGTTTCGTAGAGACTCCCATTCAGCCTGAAGAGTCTGAATTGGAGTATTATTACCGCACCTATACGGAAGATCGGGCCATGGCTTACCACCGCCCTCCGTGGTCTGTGATGCAAGGGGATGACATTTCTGCTGATCCCTCCGCGTGTAGGGAGATTTTGGGTGGTCTGGGCACCCCATTTGAAGTCAACCGGGCCCGTGCCTTACCAACTGAAGCCCAGATTAACCAACTCTCCTCCCTGCTTGTTGGGAGTTCCGTAATGGCCAATGCCATTATGGAAAACTATAAGGTGTTGGGGCGCAGGGAGGAGGGGAATGTGCGCTTGCGTGCAGAGGCTGAGGAGTTGGTGAAGGCTGCACGTGAGGGTGCCGAGCAGCTTGAAAGGGATAGGGTTGCGTTTGAAAAGCGTAAGCAGACTGAAGAGTGGGCTGCAACTGCTGAGCTTAAACAGGTTCGTACCCTTGCCAAACTGCTTTCCACTGAGCGCCAGAGTTGGAAAGAATCTCTTTCTAATGAGCGCGAGACACTTTCTAATGAGCGCAAGGCTTGGAAAGACTCTTGGGCCAAACAGAATGAAACTCTCTTTCGTGTTCGCCAGGAGCTTGTCAATGCTAAGGCAGCAAATGCCGCGCTGGCTAAAGAGAAAGTAGCAGCTGTTGCGGCTGCCCAAGAGGCCAAAGAGGCGGAAGCTCGCCTTGCCAAGGCTCTTGAAGAGGCCAAGGAGGCGGAGGCCCGCACTGCAAAGGCTCTTGAGGGGGCGAATGTTGACCGCACCAATTTAACCAAAACTATCTTGGGCCTCCAGGTATAAGTTTCTTGCTTTTGAATTTGTACATCTCACAAGTATGTTGATTCTTTTTGTATACTTGTTTTTGTTTTGTTACCAGGCTGAAGTGCGGACTCGTGGTGCCGCTATCGAGGAAGTCTCTGCCCGTGCTGCTGAAGCTGAAGCGTGGGCAAGAGAGGCTGAAGAGGCTAAAGATAGCCTTGCTTCGTCACTTGAGCTGCTCAAGGCTGACCATGAATGGCTGCGTATGCGCGGGATCGAGCATGTAAGTATCCGTTGCCTTTGTTATTTTTGTTGTAGGTTTGCCTTTGATAACCTTTGTATTCTTGTTTCGCAGATTGTTACGGCCATCCTTGATGCACCTGAGACTGTATCAGGTGTTGCTGATATTAAGGAGCGTGCCCGGGATGCTGGTTTTAAAGCTGGCTATAATCGCTGTATTAGCCATATGAATGTTGTAGCCCAGGGCGGATTTACTGATGAGCGATCCGGGTTCCACGGTGTGGATACTGAAGCGCTTCTTGATGCTGCGGTTGCAGAGTATAACGACACAACCCTTTCTGGTCTGGAGGAACTTGAAAAGTGTCTAGAAGCGGAGGACTATGTGGACCGCTTGCGAGTGTTATACGCTGATGAAGAAGATGAGGGAAAACCTACTGTTGTGGGCAAGGATGGTGAGGGTTCCAGCGGCACAAAGAAAGACTAGGCTGGCCTGCGTGCCTTTTTTGTTTCCTCGTGTAAATGTTAAAAAACTTTTTGTAAATTCCCTGTGCACCGCGCAGGTGTAGGAATTTTTTGAATATAAAGAATTGTTCTGTTCAATTTGTACAAGTGTTTTCACTACTTGCATGTTTGAAATTTGTAAGAGTTTAATGTTACTGTGAGTGACACTAAATCTGTAATTGCCTTTTGCATATCTAGGTGATATGCAAGTATGAAGAATTGTCTTTGGTTGGACAAACAGTGTTGCCATTGCTGGCCTATTATAATAGTTGTGTGTGGTTACCACTCTGTATGGGTATCGCGAATGAAGATTTTGCTAATATGTTTTTGTGTATACCTCAGAGTGGAAAACGCATTTGTAATAGAAATAAATAAATAAACAATATTGCATTGAATCGTCTATTTATTTATTTATTTGCAAATGGCCTGCGGCCCGATAGGTTACATGGTGCATGTAAAAAACATGGCTTACATATAACAGCGTCGAAGCTGTTGTGCATTCCATGTGCGTGCGATAGTTTCGCCTTCTAATGTTTGAAGTTTATACGCACATTTGCCCAGGACCTCTTGGATGAGGTAGGGTCCTTCCCACTTGGGGGCAAGTTTCCCTGGGCGTTCCGCGTTTGATGCTTCATTGTCGCGAAGGACGTAGTCTCCCGGGTTGAAAGTACAAATGCGAACGCGTGCATTGTAGTACTTTTCGAGTTTGGTTTTGTATTTGGCCTCGTTGATGGCAGCGTTTTCGCGCCTTTCTTCCAAGAGGTCCAAGTCAATTCTGCGTTCCTCATTGTTGTCTATCTTGTTGATAGCCAACATTCTAGGTGAGGGGAGGCCTACTTCTGCGGGGATCATCGCTTCAGTGCCATAGACCAGGCTGAAGGGTGTCTCACCGTTGCTTGTTTTTGGGCTAGTTCTGTGAGCCCATAAATACTTGGGAGTTCATCAACCCAGCCGCGTCTGGCTGTTCCCAACCGTGCTTTGATGCCTTCACTAAACTTTTATTGATACTCTCGACTTGGCCGTTCCCTTGCGGATGCGCCACTGGGGAGAATATGTGTTCAATGTTTAGCTCTTTTAGCCATTTTTGAAAGTCATCGGCGGCGAAGTTGGTACCGTTATCGGTGACGATGCACATTGGTAGACCGAAACGGCAGATGATGTGTTCCCACACGAATTTCCTTGTTATCATAGCGGTGGTTGATGCAAGTGGCTTTGCCTCTACCCATTTTGTAAAGTAATCAACAGCCACTATGATAAATTTCACTGCACCTGGTGCGTCTGGAAATGGTCCCACGACATCGATTGCCCATTTTTGGAATGGCCATGCGGTGGTGACGGGGATCAGGTTGTTCTTGGGACGCAAGGTCTTGGGAGCATGTCGCTGACAATTGAAACACTTGCGTAAGACTTTGACTGCGTCCAGGTGCATGCCAGGCCAATAGTACCCGGCGTTCATGATTTTGGCCACGACCATGCGTGGGCCTGCGTGTATGCCACATATTCCCTCGTGAATTTCTTTGATAAGGTATATGGCATCTTGGGGGTTGACGCATCGTAGGAGTGGCCCCAGGTATGATTTACGGTACAAGATACCGTCTCCCATTTGGTAATGACACGCTTTGTATTGTAGCTTGCGTGCTTCTGCCTTACTTTCGGGAGTAACACCTGATTGTAAGTATGCAATTATCGGTGTCATCCAGGATGTTGTATCGTACTGGATGACATTGACTTGGCGCAGGGGTACTGACGGATTTTGCAGAATCTCGATGCGTACCTCTTTTTCCAGGTGTTGGAAGCTGGTGGATGCAAGTTTTGATAGTGCATCCGCAGGTTTGTTATCACTCCTGTTGATATGGCGAATATTGAAGGAGGTGAACCTTGATTTCAGTTGCAAGGCTTGTTCGAGGTAGAGGATCATGATATCCCCTTTTGCGGCATAGTCACCGCGTATCTGCCCTGCAACCAGTAGTGAGTCGACATGAGCTTCCAAATGTTTGACGTCGAGTTTGACTGCCAAACGCAGTCCTGCCAGTAGAGCCTCATATTCCGCTTCGTTATTCGTGCTTTTGAAATCGAGGCGGATTGCGTAGGTTAGCTCTTGGCCGTCGGGGCTGACAAGTCGCAGACCTGCGCCAACACCATCTTCGTTGGATGCACCATCTGTATATAGTGCCCAGGTTTCTGCGGAGGATGGTGGTGATGCAGGGTTTTGTTCTTCTTCGCATTCTTGAATGCGGTTTGCTGGTACTTTAGCAACGAAATCAGCCAAGACCTGGCCTTTGATTGCGGGGCGCGGCTTATAGTTCAGTGAAAGTGCGCCCAGCTCAATTGCCCATTTTGCTAACCTCCCAGAGATGTCGGGTTTGGATAGGATCGGGCCGATCCTGTAGTTAGTTAACACTGTGATGACGTGATTTGCGAAGTAACGTCGAAAACGTCTCGATGCGTGCACTAGTGCCAGTACCAATTTCTCCATGATGGAGTACCTTGTCTCTGGGTCGTTGAGCATTTTGCTGATGTAGTAGATGGGTGTTTGGACTCCTTCTCGCTCCACTATGAGTACCGCACCTACCGTGTTGTCCGCGGTAGATAGGTATAGAATGAGTGGCTCATCTTTTCGTGGTGCGGTTAAAGTTGGGAGCTGGATCAAACACTCTTTCATCTCCCGGAACGCTTTTTCGGCCTCTGCGGTCCATTGGAATTGTTCCTTTTTTAGGCAGGTCCGCAGGGTCTTGATGAAAGGGTATGACTTAGCTGCGTGGTTGGCTAAGAATCTGTTTAGTGCGGCTAGCCTGCCGGCTAGTCGTTGCATTTCTTTCATCGTGGAGGGCGATGGCATGCGTTCGATCGCCTGAACTTTTTCCGGGTTTACCTTGAATCCATCTTTGGTTACGATGAATCCAAGGAATTTGCCTTCTTCCATTCCAAACGAGCATTTCCCTAGATTAAGCTTCATGTTGACGCTTCGCAGAGTTTGGAATGTTCTTTCAATATCGTCGAGCATGGTGTCTTCCTCCATGCTCATGACGACCAGGTCGTCCATATAGATTTCGACACTTTTGCTGATTTGACCGCGAAAAGTGTCGTTCATCAACTTTTGATAGGTTGCGCAACCCGAACGGCATTTTGGTGTAGCAGTAGTTCCCGGTAGGAGTGCGGAATGCCGTTTTGTCTTCATCTTCGATTGCCATCTGTACCTGGTGGTACCCTTTGTAACAATCGAGGAAGCACTTCCATCGAAATGGTGCGAGGTTATCGACCTTCTCGTCGATCTCTGGAAGTGCGTAACAATCCTTGGGGCAGGCCTTATTGAGGTCTTTGTAATCGACGCACATGCGCCAGCCCCCGCTTGGTTTTTCTACCATGACTGGGTTGGCCAGCCAAGTCTGGTATTTGACTTCCCGCAGGATGCCTGCGGAGAGCAGTTCCTGTACCTGCTATTCCATCGCCGCGTTTTTTGCTGATCCAAGGTGGCGTTGGCCTTGGATCACCGGCTTGATACCTGGCATGGTATTCAAGAAGTGTTGCGCGATTTCGCGTGGCACCCCTGTCATGTCTGCGGGTTTCCAAGCAAAAATATCTTGGTTCCTGAACAGGAGTTGCTTCAGGCGCGCTCTGATGGTAGGTGTCAAGGCATGGCCCAACGTGACCGTTTGCTCTGGGTGTCTTGCGTTAAGCACCCATTTTTCTGGTTGCGTGTTGGGGGTGGGCCTTGCGACCTTGGCTGGACGCAGGTCGTCCGTAGACATAACTTCTCTTCGGGCATATATTACCGCGACCCCCGTCTCGGTTGGGAAACCGATGGCAGAGTGAGGGACGGATGTGATCATGTTGAAGTCGCCTTGGGACTCTCTCCCGAGAAGTACGTCGTACTTGGAGGTGTGCGGTAAAACCATGAAGTTTACCTCCTCCGTTCTTGTGTGCCTCCCGTTGGTGAGGCGCACAGGAAAGGTAATCTGGCCCAGGGGGAATACGGTTTCCCCTGCAAACCCGGCCAACGGGTAGTCCGCTGGCTGCAGTCGATCTTTGTCTTCTTGATCGAACTGGTTGAAGCATTGCTCGTATATAATATCGGATGTACTGCCCGGGTCGATGAATAATCGCTCGGTACAGTAGTGAGCCAGGTGGCCTGTGATAACCACGGCGCGTCTATCGCGCGGGCCGCCTCGGACTTTTGGAAAGACGACTTGCTCGTCTTTCCAGTCATTCTCCGGTCTTCTTCCCGCCTTGCGCGGTCTTCCTTTTCCTCCGTTGATCATGTGGGTAGAGGCTACGTACATGGTCCTCTTTCCCGTGGAGGTGCCCTCGTTGTGGGGAGTAATGCGCTTGGTAGCTTTTTGTGCTCCTGTCAACAGGTGTTGCAGTTTTCCCTCTTTTAGGGCTCGCTCAATCTCCAGTCGGAGACTGACACAGCTGTTTGTTGTGTGGCCGTTGTCCTTGTGATATTCGCAGTAGAGTGCGAGATCCTGGTTCTTTTTGGACTTCATCGGTTGGGCCGGTCGCAGGAATTGTGCGTCCGTGAGAAGAACGTCGCTTGGGGACTGGTTAATCTCGGTCCAGCTGCGGTCCCGAGACTCCTTTTTTGACGCCCGATTTTCACGCTGGGCGTTGATTGTAGCCCTTGCGTCGGGCTGGTTGCTTCGTGGGACATATGGTCTGGAATCGCTGCCACGATTCCATGTGTCCCGGTTGCGCTTATTGCTGCGCTTCGGCTCTTGGCGGGAAGACTGGCCTTCCGCCTGGGGTTGTGCCTTTGACATGTGCGGTATTAGGGACCGCTGAGTCTGGGCGTATGTCTTGACCGCAGCCATGACATCTTCCCACTTCTTAGGCAAACCATCTTTGCCAGAGATATTCATAACCATTTGCTCGTCTTTAACGGCAACAATGAAATGGTTACGCGCCATTTGGTCGGCAACATCGCCTATCTCTAGGCATTCTTTATTGTAACGGACAACGAATGCTTCAAGCGATTCGTTATCCCTGCGCCAGATGTTCATGACGTCCATGGAATCACGTTCATGGCGTCGTTGTTGGCTGAAGTGTGCGAGGAATTTTTCTTGCAAGTCCTCGAATGAGGTCACTGACCCTGGTGGTAGAGAATCAAACCATGCCCTGGCCAGACCTTTTAGGGTCTGTGGGAAAAAATGACACCAGGTGGGTTCATCCCACCTACCGTTGCACCCGGCGCCGACGAAGATATTGTTGTGATCATCTGGGTCAGTCGAACCGTTGTATTTCCCAATGTTTAATGGGAATTTTGTGGTGGTGACATCGGCGTGGGCGATTTCTGGGACGAACTTGGAGTTTTCGGCTGCAGATTTCGGCCTGTAGGGTTGGCCGCGGTGATGCTTTGCAGCGCGGAGGTACGTAGTGCGGGGGTGAGTGGGAGGAACGTAGTTGCGTCCTCCCGGTCTGCTGCTGGTGGCATGGGATTCCGCACGGTATGTACCATCGTCCGGATTTGTATGGCCTTGCCCTTCACGGTGGGACTGGGGTCCCAGTCGGCTATGAATGCCTAAGCCGTGGTGGGCTGTAGACTGTCGCCTAGTTTCGCCATGTGGGCCTAGGCGACTCTGTATATGGCTCCTGTGGCGGGACCCATATGTGGAGTCGTCCTCATCAAGTGTGCGGACGTCGCAGTAAGAGGAACCGCGATCTTCGTGCCTGCTTTTGGAGGTCGGATGTGTTGGGGCCCTGCCGTTGTACTGTAAAGTACGTCCCGCAGGGGTGTGCGGTGTTGGGGTATGCCCCACAGAGACTTACGCTTCTGCGCAAGCTCTGTTGTATGTTGCAGCCAACATGGCTGCTTGTTGGTCGTACCAGGCATGAAGGTTCATGCCTGTAGGTATCACAGGAGCGTACTGTGATAAATCGTGTCCAAACGTAAGGGATGCGCCCCCTTGCGTTGATCTGCCAATGTGTTCAGCATTTGGGCCTGAGGGAATGGTTCCTGCAGGCCCTTGGTTTGTGGGGTTTAGGTTATCCCCGGTAGTGTTGTTTTGACGATCAGACATGATCTTTGGAGAGAAAGGGATGGTTGGAAAAAGTGCTAAGAGTAGCGGTGGGCGCCAATGATGAAACAATGGTTAACCGGGTAGGTTAACTCACTGGTCTCGTCAAGAGGGTTAATCCCTTCTTTCCGAGGATCGCCGGCTGGATCGTCTGGTGGTGGGTTTCCTGCACAAGGAAACAAACCGTGACTCGCAACAAGGAGGATGGGGTGGGGGGTGCTCCTTGTTACCACTCTCCGGCGTGAGAATCAGTAGTTTGCTTGGGAAGCAAAGTGTGATAGTAGTAGTATTGAGAGAGTTTAGAAGAGATACCTCAAACCTGGTTTGGGGTCAGTATTTATAGCCGAGGAGTGGAGGAGGGTAGTTGAGTAGCTAGCCTGACATCACACAGCTATTTGCAGGTGTGTCAGACCTGTCGGATACTGTGGTGATGCCACGTCCTGCTGTGGTGTCAGACTGTTGTATACACGTGGGCCAGTAGGCGACTGTTCCCAGTGCCACTTGCACTGTGGTGTCAGACCCACTTGCCTTGTAGGCAGGATGCGGTGCCAAGCCGCATCGCTGCTTGCGGTCCTTGATGTTGTTCCCGCGTTGGTTGTTCCATCCATGATTTACGCGGGATGCGGTGTTATGCCGCATTGCCTGCTGAGTGACTGTTCCTGTTGTCCAGATCCCTTGTCGTGACGAAAATGTTCATAGGATGCGGTGCGGGGCCGCATCGCTATGTGTTACATTAGTTTCCGTCCTTAAGGTAAGTCTTCTCATCACTGGACAGATTGGACCGCTGTGTTCGCATGTGCCCATGCGGACACAGGTGAATTTATTGCTGTTGGAGGTTTTTGATGAGGGTAATGGTCCTTCGCGGTCATGCTGACGCGAGATCTGGGACCATACCCCTTCACTAGGGTTCCACTAATAATTGAGCATAACATGATCATTAGAATACCAAATTCAAACAATGATATCACATTGAACATATGGGTGATAGATGTGTGAAACTATGAAGAAAATGCGGTGCAACAATAAAATCTGATAGAAACAAGGCACCGACGAGTTCAGGCAAAAACATGACAATGACGAAGTTTGACAAAAGCCGTATGACGAATTTTGAGGCACTTGCTTACACTGGTTTCTATCTCTATAGTTAGTTCTTTTCTTACGGAACAATCTAGCTACATCTTTTTCTCAAGCTTTTTTAGTGTTTTGTTGTTAGGAGATACTTGTGGTATTATAAAACAAAAGTATAAAAACATTTAATGCATTTAGATTTATATAATATACATTTTAAAGGTGTTTCAAAGTTAGATTATTTTTTAAAGGAGTCAATATAGTTTTTAAATATGTTAAAGGTGATTCAGAGTTAGATTATTTTTTAAAGGAGTCAATATAGTTTTTAAATTGTTATTGTACCAAAATTAATTTATATAGTAGATAAGCAACCCCCTTCCATAATACCGTCCCTTTTTTAAAAAAATGAATAGAATAAGTCTTTAATATTCAATGATTGAAATAAAAAATATTTTGGCGTGTTACATGAGAAGATGCAACAAATATTACATGAAAAAATAAAGACAAATTAGAAAACATAGATTTAATATATCAAGAAACGGTCTTTAAGTTTGGATTATGTTCGAAGTTTAATATAAAGAAAAGAGTTAATTGCCATTTTAGTCCCTGTGGTTTGCCCTATTTTGCCAGTATAGTCCAAAGGTTTCATTTTTAACACCTGGATCCAAAAATGTTTCATCGTTGCCATTTTGGTCCAACTGACTTAACTCCATCCATACATGTTAAAGCTGCCAAGGGCATTTTTGTCATTTCAGTTTTATTTTTATTAACCCTTTTTCTTATTTCTTTTTCTTTTAATTAAAGCCTTTATAAGCTCTTTAAATGACATACCTGCTTCATTACATAGATCACAAACACAGACAATTCCCACAATTTTAAAACCCTAACAACGAAACGAAGACGATCGATCAAAGGCGACTGAGCTGTGAACGAGCATTGTGCGGTGGTTTCTGAACGATGAATGAGCCTTGGTGTGTTCGTGATCCTAATGAAGTATTCAATCCAGAAGAGGCATATGGTAAGTTCTGTCTAATACTCAACAATGTTGTTTAAATTTTGCCTTTCTAAAGTGGATTGATCCCTTATTTGAAGTTTATATGTTCATTTATGCAGTAAACTACCCTGAAAACTTTTCAATCGAAATACACCATGGAGGTGAATTTACAGAGTATCCTGGGATGACATATGCGAAGGGTAAGGTATCTTATGTTGACAAGGTTAACTCAGATTACTTTTCAGTCATTGTACTGAAGGATATGATGGTGGATATTGGGTATAGAGAGGAGGATGATATGAGATTTATGTATAGATTGCCAGGAGAGGATCTGGATTTAGGGCTAAGACCACTGTTAAATGATGGCTATATTCTTGATCTTTTAAAGCTATCTAGAACTACTAAACTGATAGATGTGTTTGTAGAACATATTAGACCTGATTATGAAGGTTTGCAGTTAAGAAACAATGCAGAGCATGATATCAATGAAAATGTTGATGATGGATCAGAAAATAGTGCAACTGATGGGGAGCACATCGTTGAAGAGATTTTAAGTAGTGATGGATCTGAAAATAGTGGTAGTGATGGATCAGAAAATAGTGGTAGTGATGGATCAGATGATAGCAATTTTGAACCTAAGGTAGGTGATTATGAGCAGGATGATAGTAGTGATATAGATGAGGTTTCTAAAGGAAAGGCCAAAGTAGATGAGGTTTCTAAATGAAAGGCCAAAGTAGATTATGTATCTGACGAAGACTCAGACTACATTATGGATGTTGATAACATTGTTGAGGGGTATGATGTTGATATGGATGATTTTAGGGCTGCAGTAGATTTTGATTTAAGTGATGATGGGGCAGACTTAGATATTGGAGATGATGTGAACATGGATGTTGAGATTGACTTGGATGAATTTGATAGTTTGAGTGATGATGAGAATGACACAAAGATGCAAAAGAGAATGAGGGCTCATAGGAGGAAGCATAAAAAAACCCAAAAAAGTGATGGTTGTCCTTTTTTTCTTGGTCAAACCTTTAGTAATAAGGAACAAGTCAAAAGGTTACTTAAAAAACATGCAGTGGAAAGTAGGAGGCAACTGATGATAGTAAGAAATGATACATCTAGGTTTCGTGTAGTGTGTAAGGGGTTCAATCCTAAACTGGTCAGGGGTGAAACAGAGGCAAAAGATGGGGTTGTTGCTGAAGATGTAACAAACATTAGGGGTAAAACAAAAGCAAAAGGGCTGGAAGTTGAAGATGTGACAGTTGGGGGTATATCTGGAAGTTCATTAAATGCTGGGGGTATATCTGGAAGTTCATTAACTGCTGGGGGTACATCTGTAAATTCAACAAAAAGTGCAAGTGGGCCTAAAGTTAAACCTAAACCTAAAAAAAGGGATATAAACCCTACATGCCCTTGGCTGCTGCACATATCAAAGAGCAAGAGTGTCGGCTCTTGGGTAGTTAAAACCTTCTTGAAAGAGCACATATGTTTAAACACAAGGGATGTTAGGCTCTGCACAATCGGTTGGCTGGCCAAGGAGATTGAAGGTACTATTAGGATTAATCATACTATTCCACTCAAATCCTTACAAGATATGATACAAAAGAAGTTCCAGGTAGAAGTTACTGTAATGCAGATGTTTAGGGCTAGGTCTCAGGCAACAAAGAGAGTTCAAGGTGATTATAATGTTCAATATACAATGCTTAGAGACTACTGTGAAGAATTGCTTAGGGCTAATCCTGGTACAACAATAAAAATAGAGGTTGAGAGGGAGCCTAACCCACACTCTCCAACAAGGCAGTTTAAAAGGATATACATTTGTTTAGCTGGTTTAAAAAGAGGATTTCAGATAGCTGGTAGAAATTTGTTGGGTCTAGATGGATGTTTCATGAAGGGGCCTTATCCAGGGCAGGTTTTAACTGCAGTTGGTATAGATGCAAACAATGGCATCTACCCGGTAGCCTATGCATTGGTTGAGTCAGAATCTAAGGCTTCATGGACATGGTTTTTGATGTGCTTGGGAGATGATCTAGGGCTGGATCCCAACTCATATTTCACCTTTATAAGTGACAGACAGAAGGTATGTATCTGATTTAATTGTTTATTTATGTATCTGATTTAATTGTTTACTTATGTATCATAAACTGTTTGCTTATGTAGGGTATAATACCAGCAATAGAAAAGGTGTATCCAAAGGCTGAACATAGGTTCTGCCTAAGGCATATACATGAGAATATGAAACCAAGATAGAAGGGTGATGTCTACAAAGATTTGTTATGGAGTTTTGCTAGTGTCCTTACACCAAGAGGTTGGGAAAATGCAATGAAGGCAGTTGAGGAAGAAGATAAAGACTTACATGACTGGTTGAAAGAAATTCCTCCAAGGCATTGGTCTAGATCTCATTTCAGTGGTATGACATATATAACATAAACTTCTTTATTGAAGTGTACACATTAATAACATAAAGTTATGCATGTACAGGTAGGGTAAAGTGTGATGTACTCCTGAACAATCTGTGTGAGGTCTTCAATAGGCAACTGGTGTATGGTAGGGACAAACCTATCATCACTTGTCTTGAATTCATTAGGGAATACCTAATGAAAAAGATTGTGGTTGTCAAAAAGTTAATTGCCAAGTGTAATGGTCCTTTAACACCTGCTGCTACTAGGATATTTGATGCAATCAAGTCTGAAGCCTCACAGTACACTTGCATTTGGACTGGAGGAACAAAGTATCAGGTCAGTCATGGCTTAGATCAAAGGGTTGTTAATCTTGGTGAAAGGGCATGCTCATGCAGGAAATGGGACCTTACTGGTATGCCTTGCAAGCACGCAGTGGCTTCAATCTGGAATCAGGGTCTACATGGAGGTGGGGAACCCATACCAGAAAGGTGGGTTGATCAAGCATACTGGTATGAAACATGGAAGCTGGTTTATGAGTGTACCATTGAACCAATCAATGGTATGGATGAATGGCCAAAGTCGAGATGCCTACCACTTTGTTACCTCCTAAACATCATAACCAGATAGGCAGACCAAATAAAAAGAGGAAGAAGTCAGCAGAGGAATTAAGTCAAACACAGACCCAAACACAGAATACTGAAGCATCCATTCCAGATGCGGGAAAGTTGACCAGAAAGGGAAACACTGTAACATGTGAGATTTGCAAGGCAAGATGCCACAACAAGAGGACATGCAAGAAAAGACAGAAAAAACAAGATGTAGATGGTGCAAGTCAGGTTGGTGCAAGTCAAAGTGGTGCAGGTCCAAGTGAAAATGTTGGTGCAAGTCAAAGTGGTGCAGTTTAGGTCTTTTGGTACTTGCAGTTTAGGTCTTTGATATGTATTTTGGTAAAACAATTAATGGTTATGTATTTTGGTACTTGTCATGGGTTATGGTTATGTATTTTGGTAAAACAGTTTAGGTCTTTTGGTACTTGTAATCTGTTATGGTAATGGGTCAGTTAGTCTTTTGGTATGTAATCGTCAACTGCAGTTTAGTTCAGTAATGGGTCACTTTGTATTTTGGCAGTTTAGTTCAGGTTTGTAATGGCTGCAGTTTACTTCAATATAATGCAGGTTTGTAATGGGTCAGTTTCTTTTAATGGCCAGTTTGTATTTGTCAGTTTACTTCAATATAATGGCCGCTTTGTACGATACAATCTATCGGCAAATTTACATCATTCATACCATTAACATAGTTCAATATAATGCAGGTTTGTAATGGCCGCTTTGTACGATACAATCTATCGGCAAATTTACATAGTTCCATTAACTAAACCATCAACAATCTTATATCATTCATACCATCAAGAATCATTCATATAACACCATTAACATAGTTCCATTTGCTAAACCAAAAATCTTACAACATTCATCCCATATTCATGAACTACAAACACTCGAAATTACCTAAATACGCATCATTTAACTACACACATAGTACAACATCAATAAACCCCAAGTAACACACAATAGCCACTTCAATCTCCTGTTCTCTTCTTCAAGCCTGCGGATGGAGTTCAACTGCCCTCTTATGATTCCTGCACATCTTTGACACAACTCAGCCTCAGCCCAAGCAACGAATCCACAGCCCCTTCCCCCTGTTAACAAAAAATGATAAAAACATGAACAAATCGCAGGTGATTATGAAGATGATGAAAGAAACCCAAATACCTGTCTATTGCACCAATAAAAACGTCTGTCGGGGTTCAAAGAGGTCCACGAAGTTCGAATTACAGTATGGGCACCACATGGACATTGCACCATTGTTGAAGATTGAAGGTAGGTAGGAGAGATGGTTTGCTTTGCTCAAGTTAATTAGGATTTTAGGGTTTCTATCGATCTGGTCATATACAGGGTGAAAAGGGCGCCAAATCAGAGGGAAAAAGAAATAAGAAAAAAGGGTTAATAAAAGGAAAACTGAAATGACAAAAATGCCCTTGGCAGCTTTAACATATATGGATGGAGTTAAGTCAGTTGGACCATAATGGCAACGACGAAACCTTTTTGGATCCAGATGTTAAAAATGAAACATTTGGACTATACTGGCAAAATGGGGCAAACCACAGGGACTAAAATGGCAATTTACTCTAAAGAAAAATTAGAAAACATAGATTTAATGTATTACATTGAAATAAAATGAAAGATTTACCGTATTATCGGTACAAATGTACAATGGTACTACTACAAAATGTCAAAATGTGATTAAATTTACACAATGCAAAAGTAAACCATTGATATGATACGATACAACTTGAGGGACTAATCTAGAAACAATATAAAGTGTAGGGGTTAAAGTTTCAACTACTTTTAACAAGTCTCCTCTCTCTTACGCTATCATAGCCTCACTGCTTTCGTCATTATGACGTTTCAATAAATTTACGAAATATTATTATTTTCTCTGTAATTTTTGTCAAAATATATTCTTGGACCGGTCATTGAAACTCGGTGTTTTACGAATCATTGTCGGTACGCAATGGGTTTCATCTCTACGTTTGATATTTCCACATTTTACGGACTACTGAGTACAATATGAATATATAAAAATTAGTTAGAAGTATGTTCGTTCTTAAAGTTAATGTTGTTGATGTATCTACACTTTGATTTCCATATTACACCATCACTATAGCCTTTGTGATTCTAATTGTCTTTTTCACAACTACAATTACATGCGGATATATATGAAGGGGTATGTCCCGATGGTTTATAGCGATTACTTGAAGAACATGGTCGAGTAACACTCTATCGTTACAGTCTGCTGTGCTTCATCGGAGCAACAAATCGTAGTACCCGCCGCAACGCGGCGGGGTGCTACTTCTAGTTTATGTATATTTATTATAAAACATGCGTTTCATTATCATGTATAAGACAAAGTAATACATGGCTTTGACTTACAAACTAAATAAATAATATTGTGTTAAAAAATATACCATATGAGACGTTTTTTTTAATATAATTGAATGTATAAAAAAAATATATCATGATCCAATTTTTGAGACCATAATTCAAGTTGTACATGCAATTTAGTTGATATGCAACTGCTGAAAAATAATTGACACACAACAGTTTACGAGTTTCAAAATAGATCAGTAGTAGATAATTCTTATATAAAAACTCAATGATAGCAATTTAAAGTAGATATTCAGTTTGAGAAATTAAGGTTATAATCACTAACAAGCAAAAAAAAAAAAAATATTGTGTTCTTAGAGCACATACCTTTCATCTGTAAAGAGTCAACTTAAAAACAAGCATATTTTTAAATTCGATTTTAGAGTCTTTAAATAGTTAATGATTTGAGACAACCCTGAATAGTTTAAAATCCATGAATTTATTTGGAATTTAGTTACTACTGGCTAATCTAGAGTGATATAATTTATGTGAGTATGTATCTTTTCCAAGTGATATAAAGCTATACCTACTATAGGACATCTGACATTTTCTTCAAGTTACATATCAACATTTTAAAAGAAATTCAAACTTTAAGTGTGATATTTCAACTAGAGATAGATTGATATTTGGACTTCTTTAGAGGCTAGCATTAAGTTCGTGATGAGTGGTCAAATGAAGATTATTACAAGTCTTATGGAGAGTTTGGTAAAGAAAACATGCACTTTGGAGTAAGTATTTTCTAAAGTAGTTGGTTAGTGGTGGGGATTTTAAATTTTCTCCAAATTTTTGGTGAACAAACTAACCCACTTTTTTGGGTTCACACGCTCCAAACCTTTTTCATTACATGTGCCTTTCAAAGACAATATGCCATCATCCCTTCAATGACTTGTGCTTTAAGCACTTACACATGGTTTGATACGTATAACTATTAGACATACATAATTGTATATTTATTTATATATGTACACACTATATTAGAAACCTGTGTATTACATGGATTGAGTAAAATAACTATTAAATAGTTAGTAATGATAAGAAACAAACTGGAATTTGTATTGAATCTCCAAATCTCTGCATTCACATTTGATACAAGATATGTTTATACGTACATAGGGATAACTGTCAAGCAGTTATAACATGTTAACTGCAAAAGCAGTTATAAGGGATATGAATATCTGAATTTATAACACTCCCCCTCAGATATACATACTGTTCGTTATACACCATTAACAACATGCTTCAGGATGTTGTTAAATCGATACTTCAGGACCTATATGATAAACCGATACTGCTGGACCAGTTCTGCTGCCTCGTTAAAAACCTTACTAAGAAAACCCAATGGGACAAAACTTAGTCAAGGAAAAGAGTACATCGTGTATAATGTTCCCCCTCAATTTAACTAACATCTTTCAATCTTCGGAGCCCGATCTTATGCGACAAATACTCAAAACTGCTTCTAGGTAGTGATTTTGTGAAAAGGTCAGCTAGATTTTCACTTGACTTGATTTGACTAACATCGATTTCTCCTTCTTTTTGTAGGTCATACGTTGAGAAGAACTTTGGTGAGATGTGCTTTGTTCTATCGCCTTTAATGTAGCCTTCTCTTATTTGAGCTATGCAAGCAGCGCTGTCTTCATAGATAATCGTCGGGTCTTTCTTGATTTGTTCTAATCCGCATGCTTCTTGTATGTGATTGATCATTGATCTCAACCACACGCATTCTCGACCAGCATCATACAATGCTATCAATTCGGCATGGTTTGATGATGTTGCTGTAAGTGTTTGCTTAGTCGATTTCCAAGAAATTGCTATGCCACCGTATGTGAATACATAACCTGTCTGAGATTTTGCTTTGTGAGGATCTGATAGATACCAGGCATCAGCATACCCAACAAGGTGGGACTTTTGATCTTTCTGATAGAAAAGACCTAAGTCTTGTGTCCCGCAAATATACCGGAATATATGTTTTACACCATTCCAGTGTCTACGTATTGGATTCGAACTGTATCTCGCTAGTACATGAACTGCAAATGCAATGTCAGGTCTTGTGTTATTTGCGAGATACATAAGGGCACCGATCGCGCTTAAGTACGGTACTTCCGGACAAAGTTCTTCTTCGCCTTGAGGGCGATAAGGATCCTTGTGTGGATCTAGCGGTCGGACAACCATAGGTACGCTAAACGGATGTGCTTTATCCATATTGAAACGTACTAACATCTTCTGGATGTAGTTTGATTGATGGACAAATGTACCATTGTACAGATACTCAAATTGTAGTCCGATGCATAATTTTGTCATACCAAGATCTTTCATTTCAAATTCCTTCTTTAACAACTGAGCAGCTTTCTCTATATCTTCAGAAGATCCGATAATGTTGATATCATCAACATAGACTGCTATAATAGTGAAATTTGAGAGTGTTCTTTTTATAAAAACACATGGACTGATTACATCAGACTTATATCCTTCTTTTTCGAGATATTCACTAAGTCGATTGTACCACATACGACCAGACTGTTTGAGACCATATAAAGATCTCTGGAGCTTTATAGAACACATATCTCGAGGTGTTGATTTTAATGCTTCAGGCAATTTTAATCCTTTAGGAATTTTCATGTAGATGTCATTTTCAAGTGTCCCGTATAAGTATGCGGTGACGACATCCATTAGTCTCATATGAAGTCCTTCAAAGATTGTGAGGCCGATTAGGAACCTAAGGGTTATCGCATCCACTACAGGGGAATACGTTTCCTCATAATCAACTCCTGGGATTTGGGAAAACCCTTGCGCTACAAGTCGAGCCTTATATCGTACAATCTCATTCTTTTCATTTCTCTTTATTGCAAACACCCATTTATAACCTACTGGTTTGACGTCTATGGGCGTTCGGACTACAGGTCCGAAAACATGTCGCTTTTTGAGCGAATTTAATTCGGCGTTTATGGCTTCTTGCCATCTTGGCCAATCATTTCTGCGCATGCACTCTTCTAAAGTTTTAGGTACATAATCATTTTCATTGATTACATCCGTTGCTATAGCATATGCGAATATATCATCAACACGTGTTTTATTCCGGTTCCACATTGTACTATCTTGTACATAATTAATAGAGATCTCATTTTCGTTCGGTACCGGTGTTTCTTCTGAAACTTCATTTTCCTCTGGAATTATAGTTGTCTCTTCCGGGACATTTTCCTCTACCGGGGTTTCATTTATAATCTTTTGTAATTTTTCACCAACTGCGTTACTTTGCTCTTTTCGTTTTCGTGGGTTTTTGTCTTTGGAACCGATTGGCCTCCCACGCTTTCGTTGTATAGTAATCGCTTCTGGGATTACTTCAATTCGAGCAGGTGCATTTGATGCTGGTACATGTGACTTTGTCACTCTATTCGAGTCTGTGAATGCATCTGGTGATTCATTCGCTATTCTTTGCAAATGTATATTCTTTTGGACTTCATATTCACATTGACCACTTCGGGGGTCGAGATTTGATAGCGATGATGCATTCCACGTTATTTCTTGTGTTACCAGTCTTTCTTTGTCCTTATCTCCCCCTAAGACTGGGAACATCGTTTCATCAAAATGACTGTCGGCATACCGTGCTGTAAACATGTCTCCCGTCATTGGTTCTAAATATTTAATAATGGATGGGGAGTTAAACCCAATATAGATACCCAGTCTTCTTTGGGGTCCCATTGTAGTATGTTGTGGTGGCGGTATTGGTACATATACCGCACAACCAAAAATTCTAAGGTGGGACAAACTTGGTTCTCGTCCGGAGACTAGTTGCAATGGGGAGTATTAGTGATCATCAGTTGGTCTCAATCTAATCAGTGCAATAGCATGCAAAATAGCATGTCCCCATGCAGAAGATGGTAGTTTACATCTCATTAAAAGTGGTCTAGCGATTATTTGTAATCTTTTAATCAAAGATTCAGCTAAACCGTTTTGTGTGAGAACATGAGGTACTGAATGTTCAACATTGATCCCAATTGACATACAATAGTCATTAAAAGCTTGAGATGTGAACTCTCCCGCATTATCCATCCGGATGTTTCTAATTTGATTGTCGGGAAAATTGGCTCTCAGTTGTATGATTTGAGCTAAAAGTCGGGCAAATGCTACATTTCGAGTAGCTAAAAGGCTCACATGTGACCACCTTGAGGATGCGTCAATTAAGACCAAGAAATAGCAGAATGGGCCACACAGAGGATGAATAGGCCCACAAATATCCCCTTGGATTCTTTCCAAAAAATGAGGGGGTTTCATGTATTAGCTTTGTTTGTGTGGGGCGAGTTATAAGTTTTCCCAGAGAGCATGCTGCACATGATAAATCTTGTGGTAGCAAAACTTTTAAGTTTTTAAGAGGGTGCCCGGTTGCACTTTTGATTATTCGTCTCATCATTATGCTATCAGGGTGACCTAGACGGTCATGCCATATATTGAATGTGTCTTTATCTAACAGCTTTTGGTTACTCACCGTGTATGATTCGATAGGATTGATATTAGTACAATATAATCCAGAGGATAAGGCTTCTAATTGTTCAACAATGGTTTCTTGGCCATTTTTGTTTGAAGTAATTTGAATATATTCAATATTATTTTCAGATATTGTTTTTAGGCGGTAACCGTTTTTTTCGAATATCTTTAAAGCTAAGTAAATTTCTTCTGGATTTACTAGAAAATAATGCATTATCACCAATAAATTTGCACCGGAGCCTTCGATAAGGTTACTGACACCAGATATAGTACCAATCGGTGTCTCTGCCGGAGACAACTCAGAGAAAAATTTCATATCTTTGAGAATAGTGTTAATACTACCGCTATCTACCAAACATTCATCACCAATAAATTTGAACCACTCTGATGCTTTAGAACAAATAACGATTCTCCACACAAAGTTTTCTCCTCACAGGGTATATCTGCGTGATTCCTGGATAACCAATCCACACTAACTACTGCGTTGTAACCATCAAGGATAGTAGAAGGAAGGTCGATGTCGAACACTTGTCTCACAAGGTCGAGTTTGCACCCCAACGAACATATGAGATTTCATTTAACTTGCCATCAGCCGATTCCACATCAGGTTCGGTTTCAAGAAGTATCAGGGTCAAGCAGAATAGAGACGAAGCGAATAGCTACCCATACAAGCTACCATGTTGCTGCTATGCCTGGCGTCGCCTACGCCAATCCTAAATGTCCTTCCACGAGCATCATTTCCAGTGTTGTTGTTACGGTTGCGAGGATTCCCAATACTATCATTATTCCCTTGGTTGTTGACGTCTTGACTTAGCAACAGTCAATCCTTGTAGACTACGATTACGAGTACCTTGATGTTGCCGCAACTATTGCCTCCAATGCCGTTGCTTGAAACGAAACCCTACGATCTTTCACCATCAAAGTCCATCTTTTCACATCCTGTGCCACGTCCTAACACACTACTCACTGTGCTGGTAGTCACATATTCCACACTATAATCTGTCGTCATCGCTTATGTCCCGATTGATTCGTGAGAGTTGACTCCCATGAGTTGCTGACTAGGGTTAAGAATTCGATTAAAGTCAATTTGCTGGTGTTAGTTGCCGGTAATCAGGGTTATCCAAATACTGGGACCGGTAAAGTACTACGCTCATCCTCTTGTCCATCGATCTAACATGTTAATTGAGTATTACATGGTATGTTACGAGAGTGTTGCAGAAGTGATCGCACTTCGGGATTTAAGACGTTAATACATTGAGTTCTAGCAAATGGAGAGAAGTGAGAAAGGTATAGACCAATCATTTAACGCTGCGACATCCAACTCAGGGACGTTCGTACTAGCACCTAACATTCTACAGAATTCGCTAGGCGTTTAGATGGGTGTTCAAGTAATACACGATAGCTTCGAAATTCGTAAGGATTCAGAGAGGAGTGAAAAGATCACGTTTAAGTAGGAGGCAATCATTGCTAGGACTCCCCTAGATTTGTTACGTTTCTCACTGATTAAATAACAGAACAGAACCCCTTTTTCACTCGTTAAGCCTCACTGGGACTCACATGCACCCCACATTATTATTATGTGTGCACCCACAATAATATTGTGATTTGCATGTTCATCTCAGTTTCCTCCTAACTCATGTCAAATGGTTCTTCAAGCTCAATTGTTAAACGGGGGTTGTCAAAATGACAAGATCACAAAAATCCATGGACTATGGCATACTATCAACGCATCATGAGGTAAGCAAGCAATCCATGCCATCATGCTATAGTGTTAAGTGTGTGTCCGTATATTACGTCATAAACAATGTGTACTAGTCATGTAATGTATGCAACAAGTGAGAAAGACGAACCTTGCAATCTGGAGCTGAGTGTCATGGTCGTATTCACGTATTCAGAACTGTTCGGTTATAGTCTGGTTTTATAAAAATATTTTTAAAACCAAGTTCACAATAACCAGTGGCTCTGATATCAAACTGTCACACCCCCAAAATACCACAAGCGGGATTCCCCACGAGGCGTGTGACGTACCAGGATCTAGCCACCAATCACATTGAACTCATAATAATTATTAAATTAAACTTTCATTTATTAGAACAAAGCGTTATAAAACATTATTTGTTAATCAACGGAAACATAATACAACAGTCAACAATTTCGTAACTCAAGTGTATAAAGCCATTAAACTTGTCTTGTAATTCCTTGTAATATGACCCATGACCACTTCAGCATCCCAGACAGCAAGTTCCAACCACATGTACCTAAAGGCCTGCAAGCATGCAGAAAACGTGTATCAGACAACGCTGGTGAGCTCACTGATTTGTTAAACCGTTCTTTACCGATTACTGATTCATGTTATGTTATGCTGTGTTATGTTGATAATAACTCGATACCGCAGACGGCCCTTTTTGCCCATCCCCAATGCTCTATCAAACATTGGTCATGATTTAAAGTTATTAGTTCACGCCCGTCCTATCCAGGTACGTCGTGAGGGTGCCAAACCTAATAGCGCTATCAACTAATAACCCCGTTGCCCTACAAGCAACAACCCGGTAGTATGATGGGACTTAAGTGATAGAAGTGAGTGTATTATCCAACATCAACATTTACTGAAAACCGTTGCAATCCCCTGCAAGGATATGCGTATGTGAAATCCGCCTCACATCCCCTACAAGGATGTGGGTATTTGAAAACCGCCACATATCCCCTACAAGGATATGGGTTTATGAAAATCCGTTTACAAGTTTAGTCAGTTTGATTGTCCCCATCGGACGCATGCTTGTTTTGAGAGAAGTGAACTCACCTTTGGTTTGCTCGGTTAGATTAGTTTCTTGTTTATCGTTGGATACCCCAAACCCTAATATGGTTCCAATGACAGTCAGTTTTGTTTACACAATATCACATATTCTTTGTATGTATTCCACAAGTGGTAAGCAAGTATGGCATACATTATCACACAAGTTATAACGAGTATTCGGTATTTTCACATTACAAGTCCATATAACACAATAACACATATTAATAGTCCAATCAAAGTCCTTTTGTACTAATGTTGGAAAAAGTGTGCTTTTGTCTTCCTTTTGTATTTTCAGGATTAAATGAGCTCAAATTAACAAAAGAAGCAAAAAGACATCAAAATCTAACATAAATACAAGAAAAGGAACAAGACGTGACATGCCCGACCCCACGACAGCATCTTCCCAAGCAAAACAAGATAACAGAAGACTGAACACGCCCCGTGCTCAGCCAGCACGGGGGCGTGCCCAAGTGTCAGCAGAAAAGACAAAGTGGTAGAAGCTTCTATTGCCCACCACGGGGCCGTGCTCAGCGGACACGGGGCCGTGGTCAACTATAAGATTCGCACAATCCAGGCAAATCTTCATAGTACAAAGATTCTTCTGCACACGGGGTCGTGCTCAGCGGACACGGGGGCGTGGTCAACTAATAAGACAAGCTGCAATAAATGAAGAAAGAGAAGGATGTGGACACGGGGCCGTGCCCACTGGACACGGGGCCATGCCCGAGCTTCTGTTCAGCCTATAAATAGGAGTGCTTGGCTCAAGCTCAAACCATCCCTTGGCACACCACCTCTCTCACACTTCACCCACCACCACCATAACACCATCATCCA
Organism: Helianthus tuberosus; assembly: GCA_030545235.1. Taxonomy (NCBI): domain Eukaryota; kingdom Viridiplantae; phylum Streptophyta; class Magnoliopsida; order Asterales; family Asteraceae; genus Helianthus; species Helianthus tuberosus. The sequence continues at coordinate 36,999 of JARYGA010048116.1, forward strand.
CCACCATCATCCATTGTCCATCGTAGAGTGTGTGACTCGTCTCGGGATCCAAGATTGATCGTAAGAGTTCTTGACAATCAAGGCCATGTTTGCCTAAGTCTCTTACATCACTTGGTGAAGACAAGTGTCTAGTGTAATACTTTTTATTTCTAATCTTTTCGCACTTTTTACTTGGTTTTGTATTAATGACTTTAATAACTAGTTGCTTATGTTGAAGGTGATATTTCCTTATCGTTTGTCCGTGGTGTCTTGGCATTATTTTAACTACTATTAATACTATAACCCGGCTATTTAGGACTGTATCCCTGCTGACTCAGACTACTTAGTCGAGGGTAACGTCACCTCCAAAAGAGGGGCCTACCATAATTTGCATTAAGAACTTAATTAATTATCTTCCAATAATCCACCCTTTTAGGATTGTATCCTTGCTGACTCAAACTACTGAGGTGAGGGTAACGTCACCTTCAAAAGAGGGGCCTACTACAATAACTAAGATAATCTCTTAAATAAGTGCAAAAGTGCGGAAATAATCAAAGGTTACACTAGATACGAGTCGGAGCCAAGTGATTCATCTTGTCTATCTGTTTTTTCTTTTATTTTTATTTTCAGCATTTTAGTTAGTTTTTATTTTTCTTAGCTTAAAACATTTTTCTAAACTTTTTTATTTTGATTAGACGTTGAGGATAAACCGGTACTAAAAGCTCTTGTGTCCTTGGACGACCTCGGTATCTTACCAACACTATACTACGCTCACGATGGGTGCACTTGCCCATATGTGTGTCTAGTGTTAGTAAATATCGTGTTTTATAAATTTAAAACTTGACTAAAAAAGTGTTAAAGGGGCTTAAAATATACACCTAATATATATAACACTTGACACCCATCAAGTTTTTGGCGCCGTTGCCGGGGACACAAGGATTTTAAGAAAGTTAGGAATCAACGGCCTAATCGTTTTTCTTATTTTTCATTTTTTTAGGTTTTTTCTTAATTTTTCAGCTTCTGCAGAACTCAGCACGGGCCGTGCCCGCTGAACACGCCCCGTGCCCAATCATTGGAACTGGCAATCCTGTTTTAAGTCAGACAGTAAGCTGAACACGGGGCCGTGCCCACTCAACACGCCCCCGTGCCCAAGTTTCAGTTACTGAAAACAGAACCGTAAGATCCCGACGGTTGGTAATTTCTGACACAAACATGAGTGATACTGATACTTTTTACTTTCGGCACTCTTATGGTACTATGTGGTGTCAATTATGTGGTGGTAACCATAAAGAATTAGAATGTTTTTTTTCTAAATTATAAACCCCACTATATAGACCCATCATTTCCTAGTATCCTTAAGAGGGGCGAAAGTAAAAATAATCCATATCTCTCCCTCGAATGCTCCCAACCGGATATTCTAGGAGAAATGCTTCTCGATGAATTATTTCAACTAGAAGATCTAATTATTAATTGGTTAAAAGAACTTAGGAAAGATTTCAATAATCTTTTCCAAGATGATAACCAAGAAGAAGGGTTGGAAACGCATTCAAACAACTTCGTTGTTTCCGAAGATACTCCTAACTCTAGTGAGGACTTGAGCGATAGTCGTCCCTGTGTCGATTGTGCCGTGAAGGACTCCCCATCGACTTCGTTCGATGCATACATAGACCTGAGCGATTCGACATACACCTTCTTTAACGAGAGCCCGGAAAAGGGTTGGACTTGTCCACCTACATATAGCATAGGAATCACCCTCACCGACAACCTCTTGCGTTCTCGTCTTAATCTAGATTAATTAAGGTATCTTAGGCACTTTGGGGTTGTTCCATCCAGTAAGGAACCGCCCGATCCGGAAAAGTTCCTTGAAAATAGACACACTTCATAAAACAACCTTCCGACACGGGGCCGTGCCCAGGTCAACACGCCCCCGTCTCCACCGAAAGATTCCCTTCTGACTTTTGTCAGAATACGGACAAAACGTGTCAGGATCTTGCCTGCACACGGGGCCGTGTCCAGCCGACACGGGGCCGTGTCCAGCATGCTGTCGTTTTCTATAAATGCAGCCAATAATCCTGCACATTTGGACCATCCAGGGACAGATATTTGAAAGGATTTTCTAACATTCCATCCTAGGTATGTTCTAAAAGAAGATTCTAACAAACATCTTGTCCTTTCCTCTTTTATCTATTACCTTCTTCTTCACCTTTCTTGCAACAACACCTCCATTGAAGCTTGATTTCAAGCTTCATTGTGATGATTGTTGAGTTTTTATTCAAGGAATCTTGTTAAAAATAAGTTGCACAACATTGTTTTAAGTTATTTTCGTTCAAAAACACTTCATAAGTTGAGAAAATAATTTGAAACCATAAGATTCCTTGTTCTAGAAATCTGCAGAAAGTTGAACACGGGGCCGTGCTCACTAAGCACGAGGCCGTGTCCGTGATACTGTTTCATTAAAACAAACTATTTTTGGTATGTTTTCGTAGAATGTCTAGCCAAAACAGTGGAACCTCTTCTGCGCACTCAAGGAACAATCGACGGGAAAGGAGGCCATCGATTGAAGCAACTCTCGTAAGATACGTAATGGCGCTACGTGAGCCCTTGACGAGATGACTTCGGTAGAGGAGGTCCTCATAGACCGTATAAATTATCTCTCGGTGGGGTTGGAAAACAGTTTTCAAGAAATAAACCTCTTGCACCAGAGGTTAAACATTCTTGTAACACCTCCCATGGAACCAATCCTCCCTCAAGAGGATTGGAACCTAGCACTTGGAATCCAAAATCCTACCGGTTGGGACGACATTCCGGCGGAACCTCCTCTTGAAGAACTCCAAGAAATCCCGGTGGAAGTTGCACCTCCTCAAACCAATGCTCATGAGCCCGCTTTCCTTCTCCCTAGGGAGATCGAAGAATGGCTCGCCGACATGTGAGGAACCCATACCCGGAGAAAGAAGTTGTCGAGCCACTTTTAACCGAGAGATCTATCTTTTCGGAAATTTTGCTAGTAGAATAAATAGTAGGCTAGAACTTCTTGGATTAAGATTTCTTGTGTTTCGTTGACCTAACTATCTAATATTAGGACCTTTTATTTTCTGTTTTATTTTTCATTTTTAGGACTAGTATGTAACTCTCTATGACGTAATGAATGATGGTTTTTAGTTAATTTGGTGTTTGGATGGTGTTGAAATGAATAAA
>JARYGA010048117.1:0-19762 GCA_030545235.1 Helianthus tuberosus
ACACGCCTGTTCATGTCTCTACTACTTGTACCTTTATTACTTGTCCTTGGATTACCTGCGCTTCTGTCCTCCGCGCGACCATCCGGAACGTCCAACGTAGCCGGCGCAAGGTTCAGGAAGTGAGGGTTTTCATCCAAGGAGCCAGGTGTGAAAATCTGGTCTTGTGTTTGCCTTGACCCCGCGCGTGACCTAGGTTAAACCTGTTTGGTCGGTGCGACTTGAGATTCGCTAATGCATTAACAATCTATATGTAGCAAACCTCCCTCAATTTTAACTTAACTTCCCATCAAAATGATGTCAATGTTGCTAAAATGCACACGCATTTCAAATTACACAAAACTATTTCCTACAAAAAGACTATTCTAACATAATCAACCACCAAAAACCCTAACCAATACCCACAAAACCACTAATCACAAACAATCACTTAATCATTACATCTACAAACAAACAAACAAACAAATTCAATGAAATTCAACACACCTTAATATAACCTTTCTCAATTAGAAACTTAGCAACACCAAGATGATAAGGAAACAACAATCCGGCAGCCGAAAAACTAAACCCGGGGCTCGTAACCGCCTTCCGTCTTCTCTCCGCTTCCACATCCTTCAACCTCTGCTCCCACACCACATCTCCGTCATCAACCACCGCCGCCACCACCTCCTCCTCATCCACCTTCTTCCTCCGCCACCTCTTCCAAAACTCCGATTCCTTTTTACCGTTCAATTCCTCACCAAACATCGTAACCTTCTCCTCTGAATCCAGCCGCTGCTCCATCGCATTGCTGGATTTGATAAACCGAGATGCGATTCCGAGAAAGAGCTCTCCGGTGGCCACCGCGAAGGAGCGGTTGGTGGATTGTGGTGGTTGATCGGAGGCGGTGAGGTTGTTGTGGTCTTTGGAGGTGGATTTGGAGTGGAATTGGGGGATTGGAGGGTGGCGGAAGGGTGGGGTGTGGTGGTGGTGGTGGTTTGGGTTAGGGTTGAAGAATGGACGGTGGAAGAGGGCGGAAGTTGTCATCGGGGAAGGTGGCGTACGGTGGTGGTGGTGGTGGTGGTTAGAAATGAATCTTTGGACGGGAGTTTTTATGTATAGATTCATTGTTTTTTGTGTATAGATTCATTTATTTTTTATTATTATTATAATAATAATAATATAATATGAAGTGAATGTGAAAGGGTTTGGTTTATGATGTGACGTAATCAGTTACATAATTTGTATCATATTTCCTTTAAAAAACAGCACCTTTGATTTAAAGGAATAGTAAAAGCAGTGGCGAAACTTGCCGGAGAAAACGGAGGGGGCTAAAACATATATACCCAAAAATTTCTATAGAATCGGGGGGGTAAAAACGTATATATCTAAAAATTTCTATACGAAAACTACATATATAACACTACTGAGCGAAAAATCCCGGGGGTCGGGCGACCCCCCCCCCCGCCCCCAAGAAGCTTCGCCCCTGAGTAAAAGTATTTGATAGTTAAGAAAACTAGCTTTTTACACAGCGCCGCGCTGCGGCGCGTTCAACCGAATCGTTATTGATGTTAGAACACGTATTTTGTACAGTGTATCAAACCACCTCTAACGGTGCTGCCTCAACTTCTCAATATGCATCATCCAATCGATTATGAACACTTGAAAGAGCATAACCATTTCAAGTACTACATTATGCAGCATATTTACAATGACCAGTTTCTTAAAGAGGTTTAACATGTCACTTACAAAAGATTAGCTTTCGTACCTTGGCCTGCTTAGTTATGCACCTTGCCTAACAAAAGATATGAAGATTTGTCTTGATTTTGATGCGTAGATTCTATAGTTTGAGCGGTGCCTGCGAAAAAAAAATTTGTTTGATAGCACTAAGATTGGTGTCTGCATATAATGTTTAGCAGATAAATGTGAGTGTTGATGCTACGTACAATGAAGACATATGGGTTTTGAGTTTTGACATACCTATTGAAGGAAAGAGGGTTCTTTTTGCTCCAAATCACCGTACTGAAAAACCTATTTGCACAACTATAATTGATGATTTCCAAATCAGCCATTACAATACACCAAGCCTTAGCAGGGATTGAACCTGACACATTCAAAAAAGAATACAACTCGAAATCAGGGAAAAAGCAATTGAGATTTAAAGATTAGGTAGAAAAGAAAAGATACACCAGACCTTAACAGGGAACAAACCGATCAATCAAACATCAAGTCCTTTAATCTAAAATGACCAGCACCATCGTCCTTGAGGCACCACCAAATCTGAAATTGATCTGTGTGACCAATGTTGCAATGTGACAACCCGGGCTTTCAAGGTCTTGCCTCTACGCAATTATCTGTTTCACAACTCTACCTTGATAAACTGATTAATGTTAAATGTTTATTGCATTGTTTGTGTGGTTGTTTTGGTGTATGTTTCATAACTAAGATTCTCCGTCATAAACTCTACTTGACGAAACATAGATCTTTCATCATCACCTTAAACGGCAAAAGAGGTCTTTCGTCAACAAGGACCTCGGCCCAGGGAGGTAGTCTTTCGTCAATAAGGATCTCGGCCCAGGGAGGTTTACGGCCCAAACATTATTGTTATGTGTTTACATAACCCTTGTAATCATGGAACGCAAACACAAACCCTAAAGCCTCATTTCCCCCACCCATGAATGACAACAGCCCTTCTCTTGGTCTCTCGAAGCCCTCTCCTTTGAAGTAATCAGCTTTTCCTCATCCTAGCAATCAGTTAGTGTGTTATTATTATTTTTTATTGTTCTAGTTATGTGTGATGTGTTAAGTGTATGTGTATGCGTAAGAATAAGAATAAGCAGGAGTTCGAGTATTGTTTGCAAACTAATTGAGCATGATTAATTCATTAACATGTTGATTATTGACCATGGGTATCTGTGTGCGTTTGGTATGAAACCGATTGTATTATGTTGATGATTTAGGGTTCGTGAATATGATATAGTTTGATGACATGCACGATGTGATATTCACTAATTCGATTAACGGTTAATGTTGATGTTATCTAGGGTTATGTTGTTTGAATCCAGAAAGCATGCTATTGACTTTGTGCTAGGCTGATGAACAGACGATTAGGGTTGCATAGGAACCAATTGAGAACTATAACTGTCTGTTTGGGGATTGTGACGAAAAACTAGTTTCACCATGGTTCTGGTCCTTGACGAAACATGGGGTGTTTCGTCACCCATATCCTTGACGAAACATAGGGTGTTTCGTCACCCATATTCTCGACGGAACATGGGGTGTTTCGTTACCCCTCATCTCGACGAAACATGGGGTGTTTCGTCGTATAAGTAAATGTGTTGAAGAGTAGGTGCCCGTGATGTTGATGATGATGAATACTTGTGTGTGTTTACGATCCTTGTTGCATGGCAATGAGAATAAGAAACTTGGGTTGATTAGTGTGTATAGCAAACTCACCTGTTATGTTATGTGATACTTTGTAACATTCACATGAGATGTGAACGTGTGATAGAAATGTGCATTTGCTACCTGATATACTGTGATCTTGCAAAGGATGTAAACTGGGTGAAAGTAATGACGTGTGTAATCATGAAACTGATGTTGATGGATAATGTTGGTTAAGAATAAGGATCCTGATTGTAACTTGTGTAGTTAGAAACACCCATCGGTTGTAGGTTGTTATGAGATATTCACATGAGATGTGAACATGTATGGAACTGGGTACTTGACACATGATATACGGTGACCTTGTGATAAATGCAAACTGTGTACGAATATGTGACTTACTGTGTACAAATACGTGACTTGTTGATTATGTGACTGATGTTGATTGGTAACCACGATAGGGTTTGGTTGACCAACTGGGAACGGGTAATGTAACGTAACATACCGAACAAATCTAAGGTGAGTTCACTGCTCTATTTCCAAGCATGCGTCCCGGGGAGGGACATCTGGTAATCGTTCCGGGGAGGAACGTCGGGTTATTGGGATGTTGGTTATTACACTCATTTCTATCATTAAGTCCCATCATATACCGATAGGTTGCCGGGGAGGCAACGGGGTTATTAGTTGATAGCGCTATTAGGTTTGGCACCCTCACACCGTACCGGGCAGGACGGTCGTGAACTAATTACCTTAACCACTTGACCAATGTATGATAGAGCATTGGGGTTTGGGCAAATAATCTAGAGCCATCTGCGGTAATCGAGTTAATAACAACATCAAATCACTGAAATGTTTTATACTCATATCTGGTAACTAAACACATTAACAAAACTTTGAACTCACCAGCGTCGTCTGACACACTTGTCTGCATGCTTGCAGGTCTATAGATTTATATCATTTGGAACTTGCTGTCTGGGATGCTGGAGTGGTCATGGGTCGAGATACATGGAATCGCAAGACAAGTCTAACGGTTTTGTACATGTGGTTTATGAAACCCTTAACAAATAATTTATGCTTTCGCTGTATACGATGAAATACACTTAACGTGTTGTAACACTTTATCTTAATGAATGAAAGTTTTATTTAAATATAGTTATGAGTTCAATGTGTTGGTGGCTAGATCCTGGTACGTCACACGTCCTGCGGTGTTTCCGCAAGTGGTATTTTGGGGGTGTGACAGTTTGGTATCAGAGCCACTGGTTATAGTGAACTTGGTTTTAAAAAACGTTTTCATAAAACTAGACTATAACCGAACAGTTCTGAAAACGGGAATACGACCATGACACTCATCTCCATATTGCAAGGTTTGTCTCTTTCATCTGTTGTATACAATGCATGGCAAGTGTACACTTGTTTATGATGTGGCATACGAACACACACTCGTCACTATAGCATAATTTCATGGAATGCTTGCTTACTTTATGATGAGTTGTTGGTGTGTTGTAGTGCTTAGATTCCTGTGATCTTATCGTTTGATAACCTCTGTTTGGCATTCGAGTTTGAGGAACCATTTGACATGAGTTAGGAGGAACTGAGATGAGCATGCAAATCGCAATATTATTGTGGGTGCACACATAATAATAATGTGTGGTGCATGCGAGTCCCAGTGAGGCTTAACAAGTGAAAAAGGGGTTCCGTTCCGTTATTTGATTGATGTGAAACACAACAGTCTATAGGAATCGTAGCAGTGATTGTCTCCTACTCGAACGTGATCTCTTCACTTCTCACTGAATCCTTGCGAATCTCGAAGCTATCGAGTATACTTGAACACGCACCTGAACGCCTAGCGAATCATGTAGATGTTAGGTGCTAGTACGAACGTCTCTGTGTTGGATGTCGTAGTGTCGAATGATTGGTCTATACCTTTCTCACCTTTCTTCGTTTGTTGGAACTTAATGTATTGACGTCTTAGATCCCGAAGTGCGATCACTTCTGCAACACTCTCGCAATAAACCGTGTATTACACAATCAACTTGCTAGATCGATGGACAAGAGGATGAGCGTACTTTACCGGTCCCAGTATTTAAACAACCCTGATTACCGGTAACGAACACCAGCGGATTGACTTCAATCGAATCCTTAACCCTAGTCAGCGACTCGTGGGGGTCAACTCTTGCGAATCAATCGGGACATGAACGATAGCAATTGACTATAGGGTGGAATGTGTGACTACTGGCACAGAGAGTAGCGCGATAGGATGTGGCACAGAATGTGAAAAGATGGATTTGGTTGGTGAAAGATCGTAGGGCTCTGTTTCAAGCAACGACATTAGAGGCAAAAGTCATGGCAACATCAAGGTACTCGTAATCGTAGTCTACAGCATGGAAACGAAGGTGACATTGACAAGGATTGATTGTTGTTAAGTCAAGACGTCAACAACCAAGGGAATAATGACAGTATTGGGAATCCTCGTAACCGTAACAACAATGCTGGAAGTGGTACTCGTGGTAGGGCATTTGGGATTGGCGTAATAGCAACATGGTAGCTTGGATAGGTGGCTATTCGCTTCGTCTCTGTTCTGTTTGATTCTGATGCTTCTTAAAACCGAACTTGTTGTGGAATTGGCTGGGGGCAAGTCAATTGAAGCCTCGTATTATTCGTTGGTGTGACACCTCGAAATTTCATGTCCAATATTATATCGACACGTGTCATAAACTTTAAACGTGTAAAGGATTTCCTAAGAAGGACTAAAGTTGACAAACAAGAAAAGTATGTGAATAAAAGGGTTCAAAATGTCAACAACGAATAAATATACTTTACAATAACCCTACATGATGTTTATACCCTTAAACGACTGAATCATGGATCGTACGAAACTAATTGTGAAAGAAAGTGAGAGATTACAAACTACAGGGGATAAATGTGTCAACATGTTTAAATTATACCTCTGAGTGACCTTTTAGCAAACCCGAAGCTTTGTAACGATTAATTATGCTCACTAGAATGCATGATAAAAAAAATTTCACCAAGTTTCGTTATCGTATGAGGAAGTTATGATAAAGTTCGTATACGAGGGGTTAAAAGCGTCGACATGTTAATAAATACCTCTGAGCGACCTATGTATAAATCCCAAACCTTAACCTGAGTTATAAACATCTGATATACATTCAAATCCGGTTAATACCAATAATAATTGATTCAAAGTATAAAGATGGGGTCCTATGAAATTGTGTTTTGACGAATCTTCGTTTATGGCCTTTCAAAAGAATCCAAGACAACTTTAGAACATGGCAAGGTGGTCATAACTGTTCAAGCATGATCTAAAGGCCCCATACTGCAAATAGAGGCCCAAAGTCATAATATAAAGGTTGCCTGTTCAAAGCTTGAAAGGTTACAAACTTTTGCCTTCTGGTAAAGACTTACGGACCGCAAGGACTTGGTCTTACGGTCCGTAAGAGGCTCTTACGGACCGCAAGACCCTCCGCTTACGGTTCGTAAGACAGCCCCAGTAACAGAAAACGTAACAGCAGCCTGTTAAAATGATTTAACCGACTTACATTGCCATTTTTCACTCCCATGTGCAACATAAACTAGTTCTTAGGCACTAGGGACACTTGTAATTGATCAGGGATCAATCCTAGACTTGTTTGTCATGATCATGATGAATCAAAGGCACTATATAAAGGCCTCATTGTTGCAACCTTGATCATTCATTCCAAACTCAACTTCTGATCATTTCTGGAGCTCAAGGCCACTCCCTAAGCATCACTAGTCGTGCATAGGACCTTGGTAAGCTTCCTTAACCTTCCTTAATCGTGTTTTACTTAGTTATTTAGCTTAAAGTCAAACCGTCGTAATTAAGGTTTGACTTATTGATTAATCACTAATGGTCCAGTGATTAGTCAAACTTAAAGTAGTTATAAGTTGGTAATTATGTGGGCAATAAACCCTTAAAAGGGCACCCTCTGATTCCCGCTCTAACTAGATCATTTGTCGGGTCAAAGTTCGTTATAAAAAGTCAACAGAAACTTAATTTTTGATTTAACCCATAATTAACAATGTAGAAGACGTGTAACCTATTTTGTTACTCATATAACTTGGTAATCAATGCAAGAACATGTCTAAGCAAGTCCGACCCGACAATTTTCAGTTTAGGACCGGTTCGGAACCGAAAGTCGCAAAACTTTGACTTTTGCTTTGACTTCAGTTCTGACCCGTAGTAACATGATTTAGAAATGCCTTAGGGCTCCGTTAGGACCGACTTGTATGATAGTATAACCCTCTGCGTTTATACTACTTAACTCGTTGATTGTCCGAGGTTTCCGTTAATTGCTTAATGTTGACCATAATGCCCTTTTTACCTTAAAACGAGAATTTTGGAAATGTGAGAGGACAATAATCTTTGCTACTAATTTATAAACATGTCCCTAAAATTTCATATCAGTTAGAGGTCTAGATTAGGAGTTATGCTCAATAGCGCACTTAAAAAGCTTTTTGTTAATTAAACGGCGCAATTAGCATAAAGCCTATCTAAACCCAATTTTTTCCACCAAAACTTTTACCCACTGATGTAATTTAATATTTTGAGATTTTTAAAGATTTTTAATTATTTCTAAACTGATCATAACATAGGGTTATTGCCTTGATTCGGTAAATACCGATTATACCCTCTTTGTTTATAAAATGAGTTCTACATAGTATTTTGACACCAATCCAATTGCTACTGATTTTATATAATAAATGAAGTATTTTGAACTTTATAACCTGATCAGAAAACTCAGATTTCCTGTATAACCCGGAAATCGCTTAAAACGGCTTTTTACGCGTATTAAACACATAGTATGGGTTTAAAACCATTCTGTTATTTAAGACTTATCACCAACTGATATGACCTATCAAATTAAGTTGTTTTACTGATTATTTCAGACCCGAGTCTCAGGATTATAATTAATCTCTTTTATAATCTTTAAAATGACCAAAATACCCCTACGGGGCTTAATTTGAGATTAAACTCGTTTTGGGCATAATGGAAGGTATCCTACTGATATCACAACATATTTAAAGCATATTAACTTAGGAAACCTGTTCGTGACTCATTCGGTTACCCGTTTTGCGTTATTCGCGTTCGGTTCGGTTTATGTAACTAGTTTGCATAAATTAGCCGAAACGGGTTGAACCTTGTCATTTTTATCTCAAAATCCAGAATGTGTTTAGTTTACCCATATTATACAAGTCTTCAAACTTTTCTGGTCTAAATCACATTCTATTCTGGTCTTCGCTTAATCATACGTTCGAACCGTATACCTTCGTTAAAACTAACCGATCTAAGTTTAAACTTAAGAAAGATCCGTTAGGATTCTAATAGGTTATTATAACCTTCGTTCCAGAATAGGAGACCCGGTAAAAGCTACGTGCACTTGCTCGTTGTGATTATTACTTGCAAAGGTAAATACTTTTAACTTATTTTCCCTATACGGGCTTGGGGTACGGTATATAAAATACCGCTTGGTCGGGTATTGAATCTTTTATCGTATGAAGGTTAAATCATTGATATATCCCGTTTAAATTGTTTTGTTTGTTTAAAGCCTTTGGGGGGTTAATGACCATGTCCCGGATATCCTTGGCATCATTTTACGAAATGGCCACGACCTTAGCATACGGGTGTAGGCGTACACCCGCTAGTGCATGTATAAATAATAAGGTATAACCGCTGGTGTCGGGAATAAACCGCCGTGGGACTATATCATGTGGTGTGTCTATTAATCTTTAACCCGACGTCAATCCGGGCTACTGAACGTATAACGAACATGTAATTCTTTTGCAAGATTATATATAAATAATTATCCCAAGTTATAAAAGTTTTGTGCCACGTGCATTCAAATCAATTTTATTAAACCTTTTCAAAATGAGTCAGTTAATTGTATTTACCAGTGTAAACTGACGTATTTTCCCAAAAAGATTAAGTGCAGGTACTACTCGAAATAGGCTGGCTTTCTCCTTAGCATCAATAAGAGTCTCGCAAGCTTGGATGCATTTCAGTCTGTTGAACAAAGTTTCTTTTTATTTGATCCACCTGTGGATTTTATTCAACTATTTTGTGATACTTGATATTACAATTTATTAAAGTTGAAGTGAATCTATCTTTTGCTTCCGCTGTGCATTTAAATATTGTGTTGTTTGACTATGATGATATCAACTAAGTCACGATACTCCCCACAGGGCCCACCGGTAATACGTGGAAATATCGGGGTGTGACAGGTTGGTATCAGAGCCAACACTGAGTGAATTAAACACTAACCTTTTGTGTTTAATCTCAGTTACACAATTGCACATTCCAAAATTTTCGAGTCTAGACAAGAACTTAGGACTAATTCAAATTGTTTTTAATTCTAACTTTGTCCTTTATATTTCTTTGCTGTATCTTTCAATTGTTTTGACAGGAAATATGCCACCAAGGTTTCGGAGAGGAGGAAGAGGTAAGGGGCCAATCACCGGCGAACTCCTTCTACTACAATGAGTGCCGATCCTCAAGGAAACTGCAGGACCCATGTGGAGCCCGCTAGACGATCTGTCTCGCATAGCTCAACACCTCCTTACCATCACTCCTTTGGGCCGCGTTCAGAAAACGAGCCCGAAGACTCTCGCCACTCCTTCTTACCGTTGCAGCGGTCCGTATCGCACCGTTCCTTTGGCGACCCCACTCCTGTCTTCCAGGGCCGGTTTAACTCGGCAAACTATATAGAAGAGCCAGCGGCTTTTAACCCACTAGGACCTGAAGACCATTTTTCGGGAGACCAAGCAATGGACATGGACGAGGACACGGATCCCTTCGAGCCTGCAACCGGGACACCCAACCATCCCATCGAGATTTCAGATGGTTCATCCTTCTACGGATCACCCTACCATGGTCCAGACAGTTATCAAGCGAGGTTCAACCAGCATGAGTGGTATTTTACACCCTCTCATAACCCACAGCAACAACAACATCAGGATCCCTACGAGGATTCGCGTTTCGTGGCAGTCACGCCACCGCTACCACCGCCGCCAGTTTATCAAGCACCTCCAGAACCACCGAGGCGTAGGAGGACAGGCGCACAAATATCCGCACGAGGAGGGGATTTTCACTTTAGCACCCCCCATCACTCAAGTGGCAGTCACTATCCGCCACTGCATGAAGACCCACAAATGGGTGGGCCCTCAAACCCAGTTCCAGAGGTGAATTCTGCACCAGTTGCACCACCACCACCATTGGGTTTTGATAATCTGATTCCTACATACGCCGGTTCAACGGCGTACAATCCGTTTGAGCAGCCGGCTCACACTCACTAAACTATGCTGAAGCCGACCCGTACCTTGTAGCGGCAAACTACAATGCCCTTCATCCTGAAGGACCATATGGAGCTCCTTGGGGAGTGGGATATCCAGCTCATGGGTATCAAATACCTGCTCGACCTCCGGTTCAGCACCAGCCACAGCCACCACGGTTTTCCCCACCGAAACAGGAGGAAATCCTCCACAGACTAAACAGGGTGGAACGGGAATTTCAAGAAGAACGTAGGAACAATCGGGGATTTCTCAAGGGCCTGGCAGGCTTGTTAAAAGGAAAGAAGAAGAGGGATCATTGAATCTCTATATGTATTATTGTAATTCCTTATTTCAATTAAGTCCCTGCGTGGACATTTATGTATATATTTAGTCCCTGCGTGGACTTGTCTATTTAGTCCCTGCGTGGACTTGTCTGTTTAGTCCCTGCGTGGACATCTATCTTAGTAATCAGTCCCTGCGAGGACTTGTATTCTCAGTATTAGCCCATGCGTGGGCAAGTTGTCTCTGCTAAAAGTCCCGTTTAGGGCAAAGTCTACTCCTTTTAATGTTTAATGGAATACTAAGTTTGAAAATTTCATTTTATCATTATATGCATAAATATATTATACATGAAATGAATAAATCATTCCTTTTAAAAAAAATAATCTGCCTATTAAATATTAAATAAGAATCTTAAAGGTATAACCTAGCCTGCATGTCATTACAAGACTCGGCCAAGATGGTAAGACCTGTTTAAAAAGATTCAAATCCTTGTTAACATCTGGAAACATGTTAATGCTCCTGGCAGACGTGATTCGTTAAAAATCACGCACGTCATTCTTATAATAGGATTCTTCAAAAGATTCCTAACCTAACTTGATGATCTATAAATCATGGGTTTAAATCATCAATTAAGATGATCACATATTAAACATCCATGGGTAATGTAGTGCCTACGGGGCACAATAAATGTCAAATAAGACAAAAGACGGTTGTAGTCTACGACTCCCTGTCAGAAAAAGGTAGGGAACTATGTTCAAACCTTAATGCCTTGATTCTCTGAAATCATGGCTTATGATTTAAAATGTCCTTGTGACTAGGCCTTTCGTGCCACTAATAATACTGTTATTGCTTTATAATTAGGATAAACTATAATAAAAATCCTAAATAAATATGATCAACAAATTAACCAAATATGGTCTATGTTTACCATGGTTAATGAATTGCCATAAAGGACGATTCCGTAATAAATTACTGTCAATATCTTATGTAACAGTTCAAACTACATGGCTGACTCGGATGAGATCAACAGTCACCCAAGGGAGGATCATGATAATACCCGAATTAACATAGCGGGTGCAGAGCTCCAAGCGTTAATTGACAATGCTGTTACAAAAGCCTTGGATAGGCAGTATAGTGAGTTGAGCGGTACTCGAAGCAGGACCCAATCAGTACCCCACTCCAAGCCTAAGACTCATTCAGAGGCTCACAGCAAGCCACCCTCTAAGAAAGACGAGCCAAAGAAAGATGATGAACGACACTCATCAAACCAAAGGAGTGTTCCCTCTCAAAGGACCGTACTAAACCAAGGACCCCGTGATAAGGGTTGCTCCTATAAGTATTTTGTTTCATGCAAACCCAGGGATTTCACTGGGGAAAAAGGAGCTATAGACTGCATGACTTGGTTGGATGAGATAGACACAGTGGTTGATATCAGCGGGTGCGCTGATAAAGATGTGGTAAAGTTTGTATCTCAATCGTTCAAAGGTGAGGCTTTAGCCTGGTGGAGATCGTTAATTCAAGCTACTGGGAAGATTCCACTGTACAATATGACATGGGAACAATTCGTTACCCTCATCAAGGAGAACTACTGTCCTCAGCATGAGGTTGAAAAGATTGAGTCGGATTTTCTGTCATTGGTGATGAAAAACCTGGATTGCCAAGCTTACCTTACGAGCTTTAATACAATGTCAAGGTTGGTTCCTTATCTTGTGACCCCGGAACCCAAAAGAATAGCTCGTTTCATTGGGGGTTTAGCCCTAGAGATTAAGGCAAGTGTAAAAGCCTCTCGGCCAGCTACATTCAGGTCTGCAGCTGATATATCCTTGTCCCTCACATTGGATGCGGTCAGGCAGAGATCGCTGAGGAACACGGATGCCGAGAAAAGGAAGCGTGATGATGACAGTTCACGGCGATCGGATAAGAGACAATAGGGGAAACAATGACCACAAAAAGAGTTCTGGATCTAAGAAAGATGGTCATCAGTCGGGTGATAAACCCAAATGTAAGATTTGCAAGAAACAGCACTTCGGGAAGTGTAGATATGAGTCGAAATCCCAGTCACAGCCAAGAGCATCTGGGATTTGCAAGTCTTCTGAGCACAAGACCTTAGATTGCAAAAAGTTGAAAGATGCTACGTGCTATAGCTGCAATGAAAAAGGGCATATCAAGTCCAACTGCCCAAAACTTGCAAAGAAGACTGAGGATGGGAAAAAGACCAATGCAAGGGTCTTCCGGATGGATGCAAAGGAAGCCGTCCAGGACGACAATGTGATCACATGTACCTTCCTCATAAATGATGTCTATGCAAGAGTACTTTTTGATTCAGGCGCTGATAAGTCGTTCATAGATAATAAGTTTTGTGAATTGTTGAAATTACCTGTTAAAACCTTAAGTGTGAAATATGAGGTGGAATTAGCAGATGGAACCATAGAAACCGCATCAACCGTGTTAGATGGATGTGTTATATCCATTAGGAACCACTCTTTTCCATTGTCTTTACTTCCTTTGAAATTAGCCGGTTTTGATATAGTAATAGGCATGGATTGGTTGTCTCGCAACCAAGCCCAGATCGTTTGTGCTAAGAAGCAAGTTGTTGTCAGGACTCCTCGTGGTGAGCCTTTGACAATCCAAGGAGATACTAAGTACGGAATGCCTGAGCAAGTGTCCATGCTCACGGCATCAAGGTGTTCGACGAAGGGTTGTGTTATCTACATGGCACAAGTAACCATTGATGAACCCAAGCCTAAGATCGAAGACATACCTATTATCTCTGAATATCCAGAAGTATTCCCTGAAGAACTACCTGGTTTACCCCCAGATAGGCAAGTGGAGTTCAGGATTGACATTATTCCTGGAGCAGCACCAGTTGCAAGAGCACCTTACAGATTGGCACCAACGGAAATGAAAGAGTTGAGAACTCAACTGGATGATTTGCTAGCCAAAGGTTTTATTAGGCATAGTTCGTCTCCATGGGGAGCACCAATCTTGTTTGTGAAGAAAAAGGATGGGTCGATGCATCTGTGCATCGATTATCGAGAACTTAACAAGGTTACTATTAAGAATCGGTATCCATTGCCCAGGATCGACGATTTATTCGATCAGCTTCAAGGAGCAAGCTACTTTTCCAAGATTGACTTAAGGTCAGGATATCATCAACTGAAGGTTAAGGATGAAGATGTGCATAAGACTGCATTTAGGACTCGTTATGGTCACTACGAGTTCTTAGTGATGCCTTTTGGACTCACTAATGCACCAGCCGCATTCATGGACCTCATGAACCGCGTCTGCAAGCCCTACATGGATAAATTTGTCATCGTCTTCATCGATGACATTCTTATTTACTCGAAGAATCAAGCTGACCATGAGAAGCACCTCTGTTGCATTCTGAAACTGCTTCAACAAGAAAAGCTCTACGCCAAATTCTCTAAGTGTGAATTTTGGCTTCCAGAAGTCCAATTTCTTGGACATATGGTAAGCGAACGTGGTATCCAGGTGGATCCCGCTAAGATTGAAGCCATCATGAATTAGCAAGAGCCGAAGACTCCCACAGAGATTCGCAGTTTCTTGGGAGTGGCAGGATACTACAGGCGTTTTATAGAAAATTTTTCAAGAATTGTTGCACCCCTAACTTCATTGACTCGTAAGAATGTAAAGTTCGATTGGGGTCCTAAGCAGCAGGAATCCTTCGATATTCTCAAAGAAAAGTTGAGCAATGCTCCTGTTTTGACATTGCCTGAAGGTACCGAAGAATTCGTGGTTTACTGCGACGCATCACACACTGGCATGGGGTGTGTGCTTATGCAGAAAGGCAAGGTTATTGCCTATGCTTCAGGTCAGTTAAAGGTGCATGAAAAGAATTACACCACCCATGACTTGGAGTTGGGTGTCGTTGTTTTTGCACTAAAGCTGTGGAGGCACTATTTATATGGTATCAAGTGTGTGATTTATTCTGATCATAAGAGCCTCCAGCACCTGTTTAACCAAAAAGATTTAAACATGAGGCAAAGACGTTGGATGGAAACTTTGAATGATTATGATTGTGAGATAAGATACCATCCCGGCAAGGCGAATGTAGTCGCCGATGCCTTGAGTAGAAAGGAAAGAGTAAAGCCTATAAGAATCAATGCCAAGAGCATTGAGATAAAGAATAGTTTGAATGAAAGATTGTTAGCTGCGCAGAAGGAAGCTGTGCTAGAAGCTAACTATCCTGATGAAAAGCTAGGAGTAACTGAAGGACAATTATCCTATGGCAAGGACGGAATATTGAGGTTAAATGGACGAATATGGGTTCCAGTTTATGGAGGACTTCGAGATGTTATCCTCCAGGAAGCCCACAGCTCTAAATACTCCGTTCATCCTGGAACTGACAAGATGTACCAGGATCTGAAAGCAAATTTCTGGTGGATAGGCTTGAAGAAGTCTATAGCTGCCTATGTAGCTAAATGTTTGACGTGTGCATAAGTCGAAGCCAAACATCAGAAGCCGTCAGGTTTACTACAACAGCCTGAACTTCCCACGTGGAAGTGGGAAATGGTGACAATGGATTTCATCACCAAGTTTCCAAAGACAAAGAAAGGAAATGATACTATATGGGTAATAGTAGATAGACTGACTAAGTCAGCACATTTTCTACCCATTAAGGAGACCTACAGCTCCGACATGTTAGCCCAATTGTACGTAGATAAGATTGTATCCCTGCATGGTATACCAGTGTCTATTATCTCTGACAGAGATACTAGATACACTTCACATTTTTGGAAAAGTTTCCAACAATCTTTGGGCACGCACTTAAATTTCAGTACGGCTTACCATCCTCAGACGGACGGGCAGAGTAAGCGTACAATCCAAACATTGGAAGACAAGCTTCGTGCGTGTGTGATTGACTTAGGTGGTAGTTGGGATAACCACCTGCCATTAATCGAGTTCTCGTATAACAATAGCTATCATACCAGCATCAAAGCCGCGCCTTTCGAGGCCTTGTACGGTAGAAAATGCAGAACGCCCGTTTGTTGGGCGGAAGTTGGAGATGTCCAACTGACAGGACCTGAAATAGTCTTTGAAACGACAGACAAGAGATAGGCAGAAAAGCTACGCCGATTTAAAGCGTAAACCTCTGAAATTCGAGGTAGGTGACAAAGTGTTGCTTAAAGTATCACCCTGGAAGGGAGTGATGCGATTTGGTAAGAAAGGTAAGTTAAGCCCAAGGTACATAGGACCATTCGAGATCATCGAATGTGTCGGATCAGTTGCTTATTAGTTAAAATTACCTGAAGAGCTCAGTGGTATTCACAATGTATTCCACATCTGCAATCTGAAGAAGAGTCCAGCTGATGAATCACTAGTCATACCACATACAGATGTGCACATAGAAGAGAGCTTGAAGTTTGTTGAAAAACCAGTGTCGATCGAGGATCGACAGGTTAAGAAACTTCGAAGGAAGCGTGTACCGATTGTAAAAGTTAAATGGGATGCCCGAAGAGGTCCCGAGTACACGTGGGAGGTAGAGTCCACAATGAAAGAGAAATACCCTCATTTATTTCAGTAAATCTCAAGGTCGAGATTTCTTTTAAGGGGGTGAGGATGTGACACCTCGAAATTTCATGTCCAATATTATATCGACACGTGTCATAAACTTTAAACGTGTAAAGGATTTCCTAAGAAGGACTAAAGTTGACAAACAAGAAAAGTATGTGAATAAAAGGGTTCAAAATGTCAACAACGAATAAATATACTTTACAATAACCCTACATGATGTTTATACCCTTAAACGACTGAATCATGGATCGTACGAAACTAATTGTGAAAGAAAGTGAGAGATTACAAACTACAGGGGATAAATGTGTCAACATGATTAAAGTATACCTCTGAGTGACCTTTTAGCAAACCCGAAGCTTTGTAACGATTAATTATACTCACTAGAATGCATGATAAAAAAAAATTTCACCAAGTTTCGTTATCGTATGAGGAAGTTATGATAAAGTTCGTATACGAGGGGTTAAAAGCGTCGATATGTTAATAAATACCTCTGAGCGACCTATGTATAAATCCCAAACCTTAACCTGAGTTATAAACATCTGATATACATTCTAATCCAGTTAATACCAGTAATAATTGATTCAAAGTATAAAGATGGGGTCCTATGAAATTGTGTTTTGACGAATCTTCATTTATGGCCTTTCAAAAGAATGCAAGACAACTTTAGAACATGGCAAGGTGGTCATAACTGTTCAAGCATGATCTAAAGGCCCCATACTGCAAATAGAGGCCCAAAGTCGTAATATAAAGGTTGCCTGTTCAAAGCTTGAAAGGTTACAAACTTTTGCCTTCTGGTAAAGACTTACGGACCGCAAGACCCTCTGCTTACGGTCCGTAAGACGGCCCCAGTAACAGAAAACGTAACAGCAACCTGTTAAAACGATTTAACCGACTTACATTGCCATTTTTCACTCCCATGTGCAACATAAACTAGTTCTTAGGCACTAGGGACACTTGTAATTGATCAGGGATCAATCCTAGACTTGTTTGTCATGATCATGATGAATCAAAGGCACTATATAAAGGCCTCATTGTTGCAACCTTGATCATTCATTCCAAACTCAACTTCTGATCATTTCTGGAGCTCAAGGCCACTCCCTAAGCATCACTAGTCGTGCATAGGACCTTGGTAAGCTTCCTTAACCTTCCTTAATCGTGTTTTACTTAGTTATTTAGCTTAAAGTCAAACCGTCGTAATTAAGGTTTGACTTATTGATTAATCACTAATGGTCCAGTGATTAGTCAAACTTCAAGTAGTTATAAGTTGGTAATTATGTGGGCAATAAACCCTTAAAAGTGCACCATCTGATTCCCGCTCTAACTAGATCATTTGTCGGGTCAAAGTTCGTTATAAAAAGTCAACAGAAACTTAATTTTTGATTTAACCCATAATTAACAATGTAGAAGATGTGTAACCTGTTTTGCCACTCATATAACTTGGTAATCAATGCAAGAACATGTCTAAGCATGTCCGACCCGACAATTTTCAGTTTAGGACCGGTTCGGAACCGAAAGTCGCAAAACTTTGACTTTTGCTTTGACTTCAGTTCTAACCCGTAGTAACATGATTTAGAAATGCCTTAGGGCTCCGTTTGGACCGAATTGTATGATAGTATAACCCTCTGCGTTTATACTACTTAACTCGTTGATTGTCCGAGGTTTCCGTTAATTGCTTAATGTTGACCATAATGCCCTTTTTACCTTAAAACGAGAATTTTGGAAATTTCAGAGGACAATAATCTTTTCTACTGATTTATAAACATGTCCCTGAAATTTCATATCAGTTAGAGGTCTAGATTAGGAGTTATGCTCAATAGCGCACTTAAAAAGCTTTTTGTTAATTAAACGGCGCAATTAGCATAAAGCCTATCTAAACCCAATTTTTGCCACCAAACCTTTTACCCACTGATGTAATATAATATTTTGAGATTTTTAAATATTTTTAATTATTTCTAAACTGATCATAACATAGGGTTATTGCCTTGATTCGGTAAATACCGATTATACCCTCTTTGTTTATTAAATGAGTTCCACATAGTATTTTGACACCAATCCAATTGCTACTGATTTTATATAATAAATGAAGTATTTTGAACTTTATAACCTGATCAGAAAACTTAGATTTCCTGTATAACCCGGAAATCGCTTAAAACGACTTTTTATGCGTATTAAACAAATAGTATGGGTTTAAAACCATTCTGTTATATAAGACTTATCACCAACTGATATGACCTATCAAATTAAGTTGTTTTACTGATTATTTCATACCCGAGTCTCAGGATTATAATTAATCTCTTTTATAATCTTTAAAATGACCAAAATACCCCTATGGGGCTTAATTTGAGATTAAACTCGTTTTGGGCATAATGGAAGGTATTCTACTGATATCACAACATATTTAAAGCA
Organism: Helianthus tuberosus; assembly: GCA_030545235.1. Lineage (NCBI taxonomy): Eukaryota > Viridiplantae > Streptophyta > Magnoliopsida > Asterales > Asteraceae > Helianthus > Helianthus tuberosus. The sequence goes on from JARYGA010048117.1 coordinate 18,889, forward strand.
TATTAACTTAGGAAACATGTTCGTGACTCATTCGGTTACCCGTTATGCGTTATTCGCGTTCGGATCGGTTTATGTAACTAGTTTGCATAAATTAGCCGAAACGGGTCGAACCTTGTGATTTTTATCTCAAAATACAGAATGTGTTTAGTTTACCCATATTATACAAGTCTTCAAACTTGTCGGGTCTAAATCACATTCTATTCCGGTCTTCGCTTAATCATACGTTCGAACCGTATACCTTCGTTAAAACTAACCAGTCTAAGTTTAAACTTAAGAAAGACCCATTAGGATTCTAATAGGTTATTATAACCTTCGTTCCAGAATAGGAGACCCGGTAAAAGCTACGTGCACTTGCTCGTTGTGATTATTACTTGCAAAGGTAAATACTTTTAACTTATTTTCCCTATACGGGCTTGGGGTACGGTATATAAAATACCGCTTGGTCGGGTATTGAATCTTTTATCGTATGGAGGTTAAATCATTGATATATCCCGTTTAAATTATTTTGTTTGTTTAAAGCCTTTGGGGGGTTAATGACCATGTCCCGGATATCCTTGGCATCATTTTACGAAATGGCCACGACCTTAGCACACGGGTGTAGGCGTACACCCGCTAGTGCATGTATAAATAATAAGGTATAACCGCCGGTGTCGGGAATAAACCGCCGCGAGACTATATCATGTGGTGTGTCTATTAATCTTTAACCCGACGTCAATCCGGGCTACTGAACGTATAACGAACATGTAATTCTTTTGCAAGATTATATATAAATAATTATCCCAAGTTATAAAAGTTTTGTGCCACGTGCATTCAAATCAATTTTATTAAACCTTTTCAAAATGAGTCAGTTAATTGTATTTACCAGTGTAAACTG
>JARYGA010048118.1:0-40640 GCA_030545235.1 Helianthus tuberosus
TTAGGAGTGAATCGCTAGAATTTAGGAGAGGTTACCTAATTTGAAACATATACAAAGACACTATTACCCATACAATTTTCAAATCAGTCCAAATAATTAAAACATTTCTCACACTTTTGAATTAATGTACACTATCTCTACCCTATATATATATAGGGTAAGGTTCATGCGAGAACCACCTTTATTGCGAGAACCAATGTGAACACAACCTAAAATAGCTAAAAAAAACCTAAACCCCCCCCCCCCCCAAAAAAAACCTAACCCCCCCCCCCCCTCAAGCTAAATGCTAAAAACTAAAACCCCCAAAAAACCTAACCCCCCACCCCCCAAAAACCTAACCCCCCCCCCCTTCAAAGCTAAAATGCTAAAAACTAAACCCCCAAAAAACCTAAAAAAAATAAAAAAAATCTTTTTTTTAAATATTTTTTATGTTAAAATCGCTACTTTTAGTAGCCCAAATTTTTTTTTTTTTGCTACTAAAAGTAGCGATTTTTTTATAAAAAAATATTAAAAAAAAATTTGTGTGTTTTTTAGGCATTTTTGGTTGTGTTCAAATTGGTTATCGCGGTTCTCGCAATAAAGCGTGGTTCCTAACGGATCTTTGTCCTATATATTTATATAGGGTTGGTTTCATTTCAGAACTCTAAATAATTACAAAACTTTCAGAACTCCTAATAAACAATAATTTTATAAATATATTTTTTTTGTATTTAGGAACTTTTTATCATCTATTATATCTATTTCTTTGATTACGTACATGTTAAAAGTAGTTTACATATGTGTAATAGCCAAATTATATATATGTGTCATAACTAATTACATATATGTAAAAAAACTAGTTTACAGATTTGTAATTATAAAATTACATTTAAAAAATGATAAAATTACTCTTAACATGTATGTAATAATAAAAATACACATAATAAATGATAAAATTATCCTAAACATAAAAATATATAAATAAAAAGATTATTTATTAGGAGTTCTGCGAGTTCTGTAAATATTTATGGTTCTGAAATGATCTTTACCTTATATATATATATAGGTAGAGGATCCTGTAAAAAGTGCTCAAAGTGTGAGAAGTGTATTATAACACTATATATAATACTATATAACACCATATAAACACCGTATAACAATATGTAACACCATATAATACCATATAACACTATGTAACACTATATATCATTATATATCGAATATAACACTATAGGTTGTCTGATAGCATGTCTATGATAGATGTATAGTGTTATATTTGTTATATAATAATATATAGTGTTATATGGTATTATATGGTGTTACATATTGTTATACGGTGCTTATATGGTGTTATATAGTATTATATATAGTGTTATCATACACTTCTCACACTTTAGGCCCCTTTTACACTATCCTTACCATATATATATATATATATATATATAGGGGAAGGTTAAAATGAGAACCACCTCGAGTTGTAAGAACCAGTGAGAACCACCCCCGCGGGGGGCCGTTGACCACGAATTTTTTTTTACACCTAGATCCGTATATTTTAACACGGGGGGTAAATTTTGGGTTCAAACGGCGCGCCCGAGGGGGTAGTTTTTTACGCCCAAAGTTTGGGTTTTTTTAATTTTTTTAATTTTTTTTTACCAAACTTTGGGCGTAAAAAACTACCCCCTCGGGCGCGCCGTTTGAACCCAAAATTTACCCCCCGTGTTAAAATATACGGATCTAGGTGTAAAAAAAATTTCGTGGTCAACGGCCCCCCGCGGGGGTGGTTCTCACTGGTTCTTACAACTCGAGGTGGTTCTCATTTTAACTTATTCCTATATATATATATATATATATATATATATATAGGGGACCGCTAAAATGAGAACCACCTCCAGTTGTAAGAACCGTGAGAACCACTTTCTAGCCATTAGATCAAGTAGATGGATGTATGAGATTAAAAGTATTTAAAAATAATATTAAGTATTTTTTGTCTTATTATGTCTTTAATTTTTTAATCCAAAAGGGTATTTAAGTAAAATCACTCTATTTTGTCTTTTTTTGTTTATTGTTTTTTTATTACTTTATTGTATTATTATATTAGAATTTTATTTTTTAATCATAGTTTTTTTATTAAACATTTTTAAATTCAGATTTATTTACAGATTTTTACGTTTAACGTTTTACATTTTTACACCGGGCCTTTTCACGCCCCGTTTTTTGACGCGCCGTTTTTACGGCCGGCTTTTTCACGTGTCGTTTTTTCAATGCGCCATTTTTACGTTAACGTTATTTACGTTTTACGCGCCGGTTTTTTACGTTTTCGTTTTTTACGTTTTTACGCGCCGGTTTTTTACGTTAACGTTTTTTACGTTTTTACGTTTTACGTGCCGGTTTTTTACGTTTTACGCGCCGGTTTTTACGTTTAACGTAAAACTTTTTACGTTTTACTAAAAAAAAATTACGTTTCACGTTTTACCTAAAACTTTTTACGTTTTACGAAAAACTTTTTACGTAAAACTTTTTACGTTTTACGTTAAATAGTTTACGGTTTAACTTTTTTTTTACAAAACTTTTTTACACAAAAATCGAACGCACCCAGAAAATCGTTACTCGGTAGGTGTCTCAGATAGTTTGCAATCATCATCGACGCCTAAAAAAAATATAAAAACCCAACAAACAAAAATAAAAAAGAAAGAGTGGATTTTGGAAAAAAAAAAACGAAGTTTTGGCTCAGATTTTTCGATAATCAGAGGCTGCAAAGTGGGGTTGCGGGTTCAAAAACCTACCCTCCACCATCCTTGCCGCGCCATCGTCCGTTTTTTTTTGCATCATCACCGCCGATTCAAAAAGGCACCAGATTCAACCGATTTAAACATTCAAAAGGAACATGAACATCATTTCAAACCCAGAAGGAACATGAACATCATTCAAACCCAGATTCAACAGAATCAAAAAGGTCCCAAAAAACATCATTCAAACCCAGATTCAACAGAATCAAACCCAGAAAGTCAAACCCCTAAGATTCAAACCCAGATTCAACAGAATCAAACCTGCAGCAAAAACAGTTACCCAAAAACAAATCAACACACAAATCAACAGTCGAAAACAAACCTAAACCAACAGATCAAACCAACAAATCAACATCCGAAAACAAACCTGAACCCGTTTAAACCCACCACCACCAGATGCAAATCATCTCCCTCATCTCCGTTGGACCTACCCTCCACCGTCACCCACCACTTTTGCCACACCACCAAACCCACCAAACACCAAACCCACCGCAAATCATCTCCCCCATCTCCTTGTCAGATCTTACGCACCTTCAGCGGCGGTGTTTGGCGGCTGCAACATTGACAGACGGAGATGAGACCACCGCAGGCGGCGGTGGCATTGAGGTGTCATCGAGACCTCGTACAAGCAGAGAGACAGAGATCGGAGGACGGTGGTTGAGATGTGCTGGTGGGTTGAGATCGGAGCAGAGGAGATGAGAGATGAAGACTAATGAGAGAGGAGAGATGAGAGAAGAAAGTCTGCAACTTTAAAAGAGGAGAGAGGAGAGATGAAAGAGATGAGAGATTAGACATTTAAAGGAAATGACCAAACTACCCTTTTTTGTGATTGGTTGAGAGTGGTTCTCGCGGTTCTTACAACTGGAGGTGGTTCTTATTTTAGCGGCCCCCTATATATATATATATATATATATATATATATATAGGTAGAGGATCCTGTAAAAAATGCCTAAAGTGTGAGAAGGGTAAGAAAGAATCTCAGCCATTAGATCTTTTGATCTAATGGTTGAGATCAATAGGGACCAAATTGTAAAATATTTTCATTAATTTGGACTGGTTTGAAATATCTAGGGGCAATATAGTCTTTTAAACCCACTAGAAATTAGGTAATGCACATGTAACTTCCCCCCGTCTTTTTTAAACGTCAATAACTTTTTATACGTAACTTTTAAAAAAATTACACCATAATAACGAGCGTTTTTTTATCTTTAATATGAGTACCATATTGCTATACTTATATAGAGAAAAAAATATGTTTCGATCAGATGTTTAGTCAATGAATGGTGTTATATACTTGCTGAATGGTGTTATATACTTGCTGAATGGTTTATATACTTACTGAATGATGTTATATACTTGCTGAATGGTGTTATATACTTGCTGAATGGTGTTATATACTTACTGAATGGTGTTATATACTTGCTGAATGGTGAATGGTGTTATATACTTGCTGAATGGTGTTATATACTTGTTGAATGGTGTTATATACTTACTGAATGGTGTTATATACTTGCTGAATGATGAATGGTGTTATATACTTGCTGAATGGTGTTATATACTTGCTGAATGCTTAATGGTGTTATATACTTGCTGAATGATGTTATATACTTGCTGAATGGTGTTATATATTTCCTATAATTAAGGTGGCGGTTATGGGAAGTTTTTAATTAATTGAATTAATGATAAAATTACTTGTTTACCCTTTTCAATTAATTTAGATCTAATGGCTGAGATTATTTCTTACCTTTCTCACACTTTTGGTCTTTTTTACAATAACCTTACCCTATATATATATATATATATATATGAGGAATTAGATATGAAAGGTTTTTAATAAATTTTATTAATACATATGTGTTTAGTTAAATTATATAGATCATAATTAGAATGGTCATTCCATTGTGAATGCTATAAGAGCTTATTATACCTGTCAAATTTGTGGGTTTATTAATATTCATTTCCAAACTATAAATTAGCAACAAATTTATGCTTTATGTTGTTGTAACATAGGTATTGGGAGTTTTTTTTTAAATTGCATTTTTCACTTTTAACCCAAAGATTTTAATCTTTTGTATTTTAACCCCTTTGACTTTTTTTCCTTTTAACAAAAAGTTTTTCACCTTTTGCAATATAACCCCTAACAGTTTTTTATTTTATACTTTGGTCGCCCATACTTTTCATGTTTCGCAAGTTTTTCGTTTTAAATTTCTTTATAAATTTTTCAAGTTAACACGCCACAACGTACGTGTAGGGTTCAACGTTTTTTAGTCTGTTTTTCCCGTTTGACAGGAAGTCGCAACACGTCTATTTTTCTTCGTTTGACAAGTTCGTCGCAACACCCGGGTCATGGATCGACTTAGTTATTTTTTTCTACGTTTTACATTTATGTCTAATTTTTTCGTATTAACACACTGCAACGGGCGTGCGTGGTTCAAGATTTTATGTTTGTTCTTCGTTCTGTAGTATTTTTTACTTTTTTATTTATTTTATTTTTACGAGCTCTTCTAATGTTGGTGGTCGCTGGCAGTGCTGTGGCATTAGTGCTATTTGGCATGATTTTACAAACATATTTAACATATTAAGTTTTTTACTAATGGTTTGTTTCGAGTTTACAGTTATATCTCCTTTACTTAATAAAAACAAATTTTTATGTGCAAATTATTATGTACATGTCGATATAAATTCGATTTTCTCTACGTTTCGACGTAAACTTTTTATGCAAACGAGTCTGGTTAAATATAATACGTTTTCGTTTAAAAAAATTTACATACATATTTTTATATACGTTTTGGTATAAATTCGAGTTGGTGTATGTTTCAACGTAAACTTTTTGGGAAACGAGTCAGGTCAAATATAATATGTTTTCGTGATTTTTATGAATGTTTTGTAAATTTTGTTTCAATCCAACTGGATTTCTGTATGTTTTGAAACAATCGTGGTGCTTATATAGGTTGCATCGAGTTCAATAAGATACATCGAAACGCGTGTTTTCATATGATTAACACATCACATAACGTTTGTACTAATCCATCCGATGTTTACGATGTACTTGTGCCACAACGCCCACGACTCTTGTTACTGGTTTTATTTTATAAAATAATAATTTATTTTAAACTAATTCTAATCCCAACTTAAAGTGAATCTATCTATACTCTATACTATATAATAAAGTAAATCATAGAGGGACATATTGCTTTCTATGAGGTGATCACAATTATTTTTTCCAGCCTAAATAAATAGATATAGATAATATTTATTAATATGATTCAAATAAAAAATATATTATTTTAATCCATGAATTTTATCTTTTTATCTTTTCCCCTAAATAAATAGTTATAGATAATATTTGTAAATAAGATTCAGATAAAAAATATATTATTTCAATCCATGGATTTTATCTTTTACTATTTTGTTTCCCATTTATAATTATCTTTTTATCTTTTACTTTAAACAAATAGATACAGATAATATTTATGAATAAGATTCAAACAACAAATATATTATTTCAATCCATGATTTTTTTTCTATTTTGTTTTTTCATTTATAGTTATCACATCTTTGCTTTATTATAGAGATTAACTAAATTGAATTATAATAAAATAAGCATAAATAACTCATGGCTTTACTAACATTTTATGTCACACCCCAACCGATGGCGGAATCATCGGGGCGCGACACTAGGCGAACCAGATTGCTCAAGAGAATCCATAACAACTATATTGCGATAATATTTAATACATTCGTTATCCCATACTAACAAATAATACAATCACATAAGTCATGTAAGGGTATTATTTTGTATAGGTTTGCGTCTGTCTTGGGCTATCTAGTTTGTTTTGGGGTCGATATGTATAGTGGGCTTGTTTGGTTGTTTTGGTGTCTATGGGGTATGGGCTTGGCCCAATGTACACGGATCTCCTATGTTAGTATAAATAGGGGAGTCCTTAGTCATTTTGAGGTTGTTGATTCACTAGCAAACTTTTCAGATTTGTGCGTTTTGAGTACCAGACGGTTCTAGGAATCGTGTGCTCTTGTTCTTGAATCAATATACTTTGTGTTTCAATCTTCGACATCTTACTTGTATTTCCGCTACTTGTTTGGTGTTTGATATTCGATTGTATTGTTCCTGGACTTACAATTGGTATCAGAGCCTAAGTAGTCTCACGAAGGCTCGGTTGGATCGGATATCTTGAAGATTGAAGGTTGATATTGCTGCTGATTGTGCTTGAAGTTCGACAGAAAAGGTCTGATTTCTTGACTGATTTTGGTTTCATTTTGTTATCTACTTCTGTCAACTGTTCATTTGGATCGGAAAGTGTTGAGTAGTTAATTTCTTTTGGTAAAAATCTGCGTATTTCTGTCTGTTTATCAACCCATTTGAAGCACGATACTGATCTTTTAGAGAAAATTTTGTCTTGTTTAATACAAATCTGATATTCTGTTTTATTCTGGTGAAAATTTTTGTGCGAACAAGTTTCTCTAAGGATCAAAATTGAGGTTTGAGTATTGAATCTTAATTCTAAAAGTCTAGTTTTGATAAAAATATAAAGATCTTTAATCAAACAAGTCATTTCTGTTTTAAAGATTTTTCGAAAATTTTTAAAATTTCTGTTTTTGTGCTTCAAGATTCATAAAATATTCATTAGAAATCTTGAATAATTTGTGGGTTTGATCTTTTTGTTTGCAAAGTTGAATGTGTTTGCAGATAGTTTGGAAAGTTGTTGCAGAAAATTTCGAAAGGATTCAAAATTAAATTCAGCAGATTTTTCGGTATTTTAGTTGAAAAATTGGGAATATTATCTTTCCAAACTCAGCTTGTACGACTGAAGAGCTTGTACGATTGGTGTTTTGGGCCCTCAAAGCACTGAGGCCCAACTATTCATCTTGTGCGATCAGTTTTGGATTGTGCGTTGAAAATTGTTTGGGCTGTTAAGAATACAGGCCCAACATTGAACTCTTGTACGATTGAAGACGTCTTGTGCGATTGAGGAGATATTGTGCGCTTCACTGTTGATATTGAACCGGTGTCCGTGATCTTGTGCGACTGGACTTCTTGTGCAACTGGACTTCTTGTGCGACTGGACTTCTTGTGCGGAGTAAAAGGCTTATATCGAAAAGGTTCATTATAACTTGTGCGTTTGGCAAAAGGTTCAAATTAAAGAAGTCTTGTGCGACTCATCTTGTGCGATCCATCTTGTACGATTGGACAAAGGATCAGGTGAAAGGTGTCTTGTGTGATTCATCTTGTGCGATCGGAATTGGACCCATTCACGTGGTTTGGACTATTTGAACTAGTGAACTGTTTGAATTGAATTCTGAATTATTGTGAACCATCTGAATTATTTTCTGAACTGTATTGAGATCATTAGTGATATTTATTTGATTTTTACATTTAATATTACTGTCACTTATACATTCAACTATTTTTTTCAGAAATGGCTCAAACTAATCAATTGGGATTGACTGAAATTGCTGCTATTAATCAGGACCTAGATAACATCATTGGAACTAACAATAGGGTTCCCATGCGCATTTCTGGGGGATCCTTTTCAGAATGGAAGTTTAGGTTTATTCAATATATGAAAATCAAGGATCCAAAGGCGTGGAGGTCCATCTGCAATGGACCAACTGTGATTACTTATGTCGTGAATGAAGCTGAGGGAACAACTGCGCCTAAGCCTGAGTCTATGTTTACTGATGAAGACCGTGAAAAGCAAGATATTGATCACAAAGCCCATGCGATGCTGCACTCTGCTCTTGCACCAGAAGTTGGCATTGGAGTTCGTGATTGCAAGACTGCTAAGGAAATGTGGGAAGCTCTGCTAGCTGTCTATGAGGGAAATGAAGAAATGAAGGAAAGTCGAAGGGAAATGCTTAATCAAAAGTTCAATTTATTCAATCACTTCCCAGGAGAAACTTTGGAAAACCAGATCCAAAGGTTTGTTGCCTTAGTCAGTGATATGAAGACTCACGACATCAGTCTTGAAAAATCTGTTACCAACAAGAAACTGCTTAATGCTCTTCCGCGAAGCTGGGATACCAATGTGACTCTCATCAAAAGAACCAGGGACTTAGCTAGAATGACTCTCTCTCTGAGCTGATTTCTTTGCTAAAGTCCTATGAGATGGATGATAAACAGAGACTTTACAATCACACTGCAAGCTACAACAATGCAGGTGTGTTGACAAACTCTGCTTTGATGTCTCAGCAAGGAATGAGCTCACTCCAAACACCTTCTACCGTGCTGTTTCCTGCTAATCTTGGAAATTACATCAATCAATCTGGCTATTTTCCTGCTCCTGCTCAACAAGTGACCCAACCACAATCCACTCCACAGCCTGCTAGTCAATCTGCATCTACACCTACTCAATTTCTCTCGAACCTGACTACTGCTTTTTCAGCAACAAATTCCTCAGCAACTAATTCAAAGGAATTTGAGCAGGCTACGGCTTTCATGACAGGGGTAATGAACTGTTACCACGCGTTTATAGCTGGAAGGGTGTCAAATAACATTGATGCTACCGAACTGCCAGAAATCCATCCTGATGATGTTGAAGAAATGGATATCACTTGGCAAATGGCCATGGCAGTTTTTAGAGCCAAAAATTTTATAAAGAAAACTGGTAGAAATAAGTGGGATGCTGCTGATAATGAGCTAGGCTGGAACAAATCTAAGCTCAGATGCTATAACTGCCATGAGCCTGGGCACTTTGCTCGAGAATGTAATCAACCAAGAAGGGAGAGAGCGGACCCAAATGTCACTGTTACTGTTACTCCAGCCGCTCGACCAGCTCCAAATGTTGTGTCGACCTCAAACGTCACCGTCTCTCGTCCCGCTCAGGTTTTATCCTCAAATACTGATGCAAGAAATCAAACAATCGCTTCAGAACCAGCTACAAATCCTGGAAGAGCCTTAGTAGCTCAGGAAGGAAGGTGTTTTGATTGGTCTCAACAGATGAATGATTTGCAGATCACTGCAGATACATTATACCAGTCAAATCAAGCTCTCGTGGCAGAAGTGAAAGAAAATGCTGAATCAGCAACTGAAGACATTGAGGGAACGATCTATCATGCCCTCATGGCTCAAATGAACGACTACACTCCTTCTCAAGCTGAGGTATGTGTAGATGATGTGTGTTGTACTGATAAATGTAAGAAAAAGGTAAAAGGTTTTAAGGAATATGCTGAATCGCTCGTTATGCAACTTGATTTTGCCCGATCCACTAGTTATGAAGCAAAAAAGAAACTGGGTGGGTACAAGGATATGGTGGAGGCGCAAAAGCGTGATATCCGAAAGTTGCATAGCGATCTGAGTGAAGCAAATTGTCGATATCTCCACTTCAAAGAGCTTTCTGAAAAACTAACTGTTGAATTAAATGACTTAAAATCAACTTTTGAAAACACTGAATTCAATTTTAAAAAATTTGATGTTTCTAGTGAAAAAGTGGAAAAGATGATTAATAAACAGTTGAAGTATAGCAAAAAGGAAGTGAGGAATAAAGGATTGGGATTTGTATGTATACCTCCACCATACAACGACAATTATACCTCACTTCCCATGACAGAAGAGGAGATCGACAATTTACCATATATGGAATATGGGAAACCAGAAGATAAGAAAACTGAACCTCCCAAGTCTCGAAAAATAAAAATCACCAGGCCTGACAAAACTGAAATTATTTTGGAAAAACAGGCTTATCAACAAAAATTCGTTCAACCAGAAAATGTTTCTAATCACACAGAAACCTTAAATTTTGAGAAAAATGCTGATATTGATAAACATTTTCAAGTGTTGGAAACCACAGAATCTTGGGTTTCGCAAAAGTCTTCTGAAAATAAACCTGTAACACAAGAACCTGAAGTAAGAAAGTCGGTAAATGTGGATAACATTGAATTTGCCATGATAAAAGGTTTGAATGAATTTATGAAAGAATTCAGAAAGGGCAATCGAAATGAATCTGTTTCTTCATGTGATACATCCTGTAATACTTCGGAAACATCCACTTCCGAGAAACCAGAAATGGGTGAATCAGTTAGTGTCAACCGTGTTTCACTTGAGGAAACAGAAGAATCTCATACTGAATCAATAGCTTCAGTTGATTCAATTAGTGATTCCCATGAAAAGACTGATTATGATAATTCAGAGCCAGTTACTTCAGTAGAATCAATAAATGAATCATCTGAAACTGTTGACTCACATTCAATCAAAGAAGAATCAGAAACAACTGCAGAAGTATCTGTTGAGTTGAATGGTAAAGCAACCACAGAAGCCTCTGCTGAATGTTCAAAAGAAAACGATTCTGATTCTTTAGAACCAATTGTGTCACAAGAAGCTGAGAGCAATTCTGCAGCATCCAGTGACCCTATTTATGAGAAAATCAATGATACTAACCCTGTTGCTTCAAATGCAGACCAAGTAATTATTGAAGATTGGGTAGATGAAGATGATGGGGACGACGTTGTTTTGAAAAATAAAATTCAGAAAAACAATTCTTTAATTTCTGAAAAGTCAAACAATATTTCAATTTCTTCTGATGCTTTGAATTGTGTGGGCTCTGTTTTTAAGAGCGATGAATGTTCTGACATTTATTTTGGTTCTATTTGTGTGGATTTGAATTCAGTTGTTTTGCCTAATAAAGTTGATAAATCTAAAAATCTTTTGGTAAAACAATCTAAATATGTTCCTCCAAAATCAACATCCAACAAACAAACTAAGTGTCACTCCATTTCTAAGGACAAATCTAAACATGTCTCGTTTGCATCTCAGGAACCACACAAGCCCTCAGGTTCTGCAAAGTCTGATGGATGTCAAGCAAAACCACATGTGAAGCGACAAATTTGTTACACGTGTGGAATTGCTGGACATATTGCAAGAAATTGTCAGCATCGTCCTGATAAACTAAAAAGAGGAGAGCATCAGAAGGCTCCAAAAGGAAATGTCAAGCATCCAAAACAGGATAAGACTTCAAAATCTAAACCTGTTAGGAAGCTGAACTCCAAAATGAAGCCTTCTGATGGAGATTGGAACAAAGCTAAACAAATGAAAATGAAATCAAATAATAGGATTCCAAACTCAAACTATATTTCGTCCAGAACATCCAAGAAATTGGAAAGTTCCAGGCAAGTTTGGAAACCTAAGAATAATGTTCCAAACAACTCTCCTAAATCATCGTGCATCAATGATAAACCTATCTACTCTAAAGAAAAGTTGATTTGGATGCAAGTAACGTATGTTAATGCACAGGGTGTACCCACCACATCTATGGCTTGGGTACCAACGTCTAACTAAAACCGCGTAATGTGCAGGAACGGCTATGGAGGGCTGTCATTCGACTTTGGGTCATTGACAGTGGCTGTTCCAGACATATGACTGGCGATATATCTCAACTTTCTGATCTTGAAGAATTTAATGGAGGATATGTCGCGTTTGCGGGTGGCGAGAAAGGAAAAATCACACAAAGAGGCACAGTCAAGAATGGTGATCTTTGTTTCAAAGATGTCAACTACGTTCCTGAGTTGAAGCATAGTCTGCTAAGTGTTGCTCAAATATGCGACAACGGTTACTCAACTCATTTTACTGATAAACACTGTCTTATTCTGAAACCAGGAATGGTCATTCCTGATGAATGGATTTTATTGAAATCTGAACGAAAAGGCAACGCTTATGTCATTGACATGAACAAACCTCCCACTGAAGGCGTTGCCTGTTTGTTTACCAAAATCTCTGAGCACAATGCTATGCTGTGGCATCGTCGTTTGGGACATTCAAATGTAAAAAATCTAAACCGTCTTGCAAAAATGGGGTTGGTAAGGGGTCTACCTGTAAAAGACTTCATAACTTTCGAAAAATGTGTTTCTTGTGCAAAGGGTAAACAGCATCGAAAACCACACTTTCCTAAAACTGTCAACACTATTAACAGTGTAATGCAACTTCTTCACATGGATCTTTTTGGTCCAGTGAATGTGCTCAGTCTGTCTGGAAAGTCTTACTGTCTTGTAATTACTGATGATTACTCACGTTTTACTTGGGTTTTCTTCTTAGTTAACAAAAGTGAGACTGCAGAACTAGTCAAGAGATTCATAATCTTTATGGAGAATCAGACTGGCAAGAAAGTGAAAGGGATTCGAAGCGACAATGGAACCGAATTCAAGAATGCTGAGTTGAATTTCTTTTGTGCTGAAAAGGGAATTGCTAGACAGTACAGTGCTGCTAGAACTCCTCAGCAAAATGGAGTTGCTGAACGAAGGAATAGAACTCTGATAGAAGCAGCTCGTACTATGCTTTGTGATTCGAAACTTCCAGTTTTCTTCTGGGAAGAGGCCATTAACACTGCGTGCTACGTTCAAAACAAAGTTGTTATCAACAAAGCGCGCATGAAGACGCCCCATGAAGTGATGTTTGGCGAGAAACCATACGTGGGACATTTTAGAGCTTTCGGTTGTCCATGTACTCTACTGCACCTGGAATCTATACCAAAGTTTGACGCTAGGGGAGATGAATGTTATTTCATTGGATATGCTGGGAAGGCCGCTCATGAAAATAAGACAGCATACAGAGTGTATAACAAGAAGACTAGACAAATCATTGAGTCTTATGATGTGCGGTGGCTCGAAGAAAATCAGACAGACGCTGGAAATGGGCCATTTACTCTTTATAATTATGCCTATTTATTCAAATCGTTTGATATTCTTGATGATCCTCCTATTGGTCATGCAGGTACTTCTGGTACAACTAACGCTGCTTCTCGACCCTCAATTATTCCACATAATGCTGAAGAAGAGGGGGATGTTGTATTTGAGGGGGATTCTACAGCTGTGGGGGATCACACACCTGCAGTCTCATCTTCAACATCTACGCCTGAGATTCAAGTGGCTCCGGATTATACTGACATTCTCAATACTGGAGGGGAGGAGTTGGACTCATCTGATGAGGAGGACGCTTCCGTGGATCAAAACGACTTGTTTGATGGTCCCATTCCTGAAGAGTTTGTCGCAAATGGTACAGAAGAGGAGCAAGTTTCTGACCAAACTGAGTCAGCAGCAGTTGATCATTTAACAAATGTATCTTCAACTGGAACTGCACCAGAAGTTGTTATTCCTGCTAGTGTCCAACGTGATCATCCCATCGAAAATGTGATTGGACCAGTCGAGGCAGGAGTGTTGACTAGAAGTCAGTCAGGAGTTATCAACAATTGTTTGTTTTCCTGTTTCATCTCTCAAATCGTGCCAAAGACAACTGATGCGGCTCTTTTGGAACCTAGCTGGGTAGATGCGATGCAGGATGAGTTGAATCAGTTTGAGAAACTGAAAGTATGGAAGTTAGTTACTCTACCTGCTGGAAAGAAGTCACTCGGAACGAGATGGGTCTATCGAAATAAGAGAGACGATAGTGGAGTGATTGTCAGAAACAAGGCAAGACTGGTTGTCCAAGGGTTTAGACAGATAGAAGGCCTTGACTACGATGAAGTGTATGCTCCCGTGGCTCGACTGGAGGCGATCTGAATTTTTCTAGCTTATGCCTCTTACATGGGATTCAAGGTCTATCAAATGGATGTCAAGACGGCGTTTCTATATGGCAAAGTAAAAGAAGAGATCTATGTGTCACAGCCACCGGGTTTTGTGAACAAACAGTGTCCCCGTCATGTGTATAAGCTTGATAAAGCTTTGTAAGGGTTACACCAGGCTCCTCGTGCTTGGTATGCTACTCTGACAGAGCATCTGCTCGCTCATGGTTACACTCGGGGTGTCATTGATCAGACACTGTTCATTCGAAAAGTGGGAGAGGATCAAATCTTGGTGCAGATCTATGTGGACGACATCATTTTCGGATCCACTAGTGACGCGTTGTGCAAGGAGTTTGAAGAAGTTATGAAGAAGCAATTTGAAATGAGTGCGTTGGGAGAAATGAATTTCTTTTTGGGTCTGCAGATTCGACAAGATTCCAAAGGAATTCTCATTCATCAAGGAAAATATGTCGATGATATTCTTGCAAAATTCAAACTTCAAGATGTCAAACCTGCAAACACTCCTATAGCAGAAAGACCAGTACTGACAGAAGATACAGAAGGGGAAGCCGTTGATGCTACGCTGTACCGGTCGATGATTGGTTCGTTGATGTATTTGACAGCCAGTAGACCAGATGTCATGTTTGCTGTGTGTCAGTGTGCTCGCTATCAGGCTGCTCCTAAACTTTCTCATTTAAAAGCTGTTCAGAGAATCTTTCGATATCTTAAGGGCAGGCCTCGGCTTGGACTTTTGTATCGAAGAGAGTCTCCATTTGATCTGTGTGCTTTTTCTGACAGCAATTTTGGAGGTACTGGTCAAGACATGAAATCTACGTCAGCTGGATGCCAGTTTCTGGGGGATCGCCTCATCTCCTGGCAATGCAAGAAGCAGCAAACTGTCTCATTATCTACTGCAGAAGCGGAATATGTGGCTGCTTCAGCCTGCTGCTCACAGGTTATCTGGATTCAACACCAGCTGGGGGACTACGGTTTGAATTTCTCCCAAACTCCTATTTATTGTGACAATGAT
The DNA here is from genome assembly GCA_030545235.1 of Helianthus tuberosus. Taxonomy (NCBI): domain Eukaryota; kingdom Viridiplantae; phylum Streptophyta; class Magnoliopsida; order Asterales; family Asteraceae; genus Helianthus; species Helianthus tuberosus. The sequence continues at coordinate 15,300 of JARYGA010048118.1, forward strand.
GCAGCTATCCAAATAGTGAAAAATCCGGTGTATTTTTCAAAAACCAAGCACATTGCCATAAAAATTCACTTTATTCGTGATTCTTTCAACCAGGGTTTAATTAAAATGGAACAAATTCATACTGACGACAATGTCGCAGACATTTTTACAAAACCGATTGATAAAGCACGTTTTATTGCTCTTCTCGAACTTCTCAAAATGGTCGAATTTGAGGATTGACCGCGTTCACACAAAAATATTTTTCTTCGCTTCAGTAAATTTGTTTCTTAAAATAACGTTTCTTTTATTTTAAGCAAAAATTTAGGGGGATGTAGTCTCAGAAAAATACAAAAACATTGAAAAATCAGAAAAATACAAAAACATTAAAAAAATTAGAAAAATACAAAAATAGTTCTTTGCTTTTGCCATGCCTTGGCTACAAACCGGGAAATGAAATAACTTCACTATGTGGATTAAGGCTGACTCATGTAAGACCAATATTGAAATGGTCTGACTCTAGAGTGATATGCTGGTAGGCTTTATCCTGATGGCTGGACTCTTTAACTGGTACTGCTTAGAACACTAAATCTATTCTATGACCTCAGGAAAGATCGGTCACTTGGAATTAGAGCATAGCTATTTGAATGCGTGTGTGATGTCCCGATACACACAATTTCGTTCTAGTTCTGAAATCTTTTCTAAACAATTCGTGTACCTCCTCTGCTGCATCCAGATATATGCTGACCTGGAGGTGCTAGGCAACGTCAGCTTCTGCTGCATCCAGATACATGCTGACCTAGCTGTACGTTGTCGCGTTGTGGATCAAATACACCCGAAAGAGGCCCTCTAGTGCCCAAAAGAAACCCAATAATAAAAACCTATATCAAACTGAGAAAATCTCATTTGATTTATATATTATAACAATCTCCGCTGATCCATTCTGTTCTTTTCTCAACCCAGTCCAGTCAAGGTTTCAGAACTATAGAATGGGCTTGTGAAATATGTGGTAGGGAAACTACTCGTATGATAGCCTGTTCAACTTTAAAATTCCGGGATTTGATCGTGATTTATTTGAGTGTTCATATAATTTAAAATAAAAAAAAACATGATAAATAAGTTGCGGTAAGTTATTTGATAAAGGCCTAGGGAGATAAGTTTAAGGGGACAAATATACTGGCAATCGCTCGGATCTACCAGAGTAAATTAGTGTTGATAAGTGTAGTCTAGCCCGAAACTCTGTGATTTGATCCCGTAAGAAAAGTGCATGCAAAAATGGTGTGTAAGATATTGTGTTGCTGTAAATATTTCGCATTATTTCTATTTTTTCCTATTATTTTTTTGTTTTGTGTAAATAGTTTGTCATTTTTATTATTATAAATTTATGTGGCCGTGTGTTTATGAATCGAAGGGGACCAAGTTTTTTAAAGTGTTCTTGCACAAAGGCGTAAAAGTGGTTTTTCTCGGGATCTGAGCTGGACCCATCGTAAACTTGGTGGGCCCCACAAAATCCAAAACACTTTTCTTGTTTCAAATCGATAAACAAAAAGGGCAAAAGGGGGTGTGGTATGACGGCTGGGCCCACCGCAGACTTGGTGGGCCCCCTTGGTTGAAAAATACATCATGAAGGGTAAATGATAATCTTGTGCGGCGGAGAAGATATTTTTATAATCATCATTTTTGTAAAGTTAATTTTCTCTCTAAAAACTCAAAACTACAAACGCACAAGATCACCGTCTTCTTCCTTCCATTCACAATCATGTCCGGTCAAAAGGAAAAGGGAAAAGGTAAGTTATTCTGATTATGAACTATCTTGAATCTCTATGTTTGTTGTTCGACATTGATAGGTGAGACATTAGGATTATTTATGTTCTTGCTTGACTGATCTTAGGATGGTTAGAAGGGTTTTGACTCTGAAATCGAAAATCTTAGGGTATTTGGTGTATTAACAGAAAAAGTCTCTTGAATAAAATGATGTAGATCCTAAGTTTTCGCTAAAAATTCGCTTCTGAAACCCTAGTTTGTCACTGTAATATTTTGTCTTCGCCGGAGAAGATGATCGGAGACGGCGAGTGAACTTCACGCGCCGTCAGAGTGATTCGTACAAGTCTGATTGGACCGTTTTTGTCACACCCCAACCGATGGCGGAATCATCGGGGCGCGGCACTGAGCGAAACAGATTGTCCAGGAGTTTCCATAACAACTATCATTACCATTCAATTTAAGTTAACATGTCCCATACCATGTCTCAAATAGCAAAACAAGTTATTACAGACAAAACTAAACAAATATTCTGTTCCGACAACTCAGATTTAAACATAACTAATTTGTTTATTGGTTTCTAGGACTCCAGTTCCTAGCTTCGTTTTCATCATAGCACACAGAGCAAACATGCAACCTAGGCACCTGTCACATACGTCAAAGTAAAGTCAATACATAGAATGTAAAGGTGAGCATACAAGTTTGATAATAGCATATAGAGTTCGAATTCGTTTACGCATAACCAGCACGTACACATAGAGAAATGAAGCACGTTAGTTATCGACATAGATCCATCGATACCAATGACTGCGGGTTGACTGCCCGAGGCAGTTCGCAATACATGATTACCACTGTAATCCATGCAAGTAAAAGATCCTTAACAACCCCCGTGTGAGACGGGTGCTGAGTCCAAACTATAGTACTATCGTTGCTAAGGCAGGTAGACAGCATTCCATGTGTAAACATAACAAACAAGCATTCATAAGCCACGTATAACATGCATTAATGGTTAAGCGTTAAAATAGCTTGAGTAGTGTGATAGTTGTAGTTTGAATAGTTGTAACGTATGTAACACCCAAAAGTGCTAAAGCGAAAAGGGTTCGAGTATACTCACAGTGGTATGGATTGAAGGGAGCGCTTTACAGCGAGTACGATTAGCCTGAATAGATTCGATAACGTAACGATAAGTGACGCGTAAAAACAGTACAAGCGAGAGTGGGTGGAATGGCTGATCGTGCGGATCAGTTGTCCGTGAATAGAAGTCATTCGCGCGCATGACCTATCCGTACAGATGGTGATGCGTGCGGATGGTGATACGTGCGGATGGTGTTCCATCCGGGTAGGTCATCCGTGCGTGTGACAACCCGTGCGGGCTAGTTATACGTGCGGGCGACTTACCCGTACGGTTAGATTGCTCGTGTGGATAAATGTTCGAGTGGATTGTTTCTTCCTAAGATGTGTTTGTGTATGATGGCTTGTGCTTTGGAGTTTTCGTTGTAGCATTTAGAAAACACCAAAGTGTTTCTACCTTTCAAGCCGGCCGCGCGGACGGCGGTCCGTGCGTATGGTAGTCCGAGCGGGCAGCCTGTGCGCGCGGGCAGAGACAACCCGTCCGGATAGCCTGTCCGTGCGTACGGCTTGGCCGTGCGGATGAAGATTGTTTGAGTTTTATCTTAAGGCCTTAGTATCTCATGATCCGATGAGTAATCCATTCAGAGGTCGTCCGTCCGGATTGCTCGTTCGTCGATACTCAAACCTCGCTTGGAAAGTGGGTCCCAAGGGTAGTCCGTGCGGATGGCAACCCGTGCGTATGACCCGTACGTGCGTATGGGCTGTACGTGCGTGTGGCTCGTCCGTGCGGACAGCTAGTCCGTGCGGACAACTAGTCTGGTTGTCCCGCTCGTCTTCACTTGGTTTCTGTTGTCGTTTATCGAGACGTTCTGATTACGTGGCAACCATTTGGAGTTGTGTTCTTACCCGCGTGACTAGACCGGTTAGGAACCACCCTAACTCGGCCTGCCGGCGACTCAGAGCGGTCATCCCGGTTAACCCCGAAATCAGTTGTCTATGGTACAACTCCAGATCTGGAACTAGGGTATCACTATTGACGAATAAAACACTAGAACTGATCGGATTTGTACCGGTTTCTAAGGGTAAAAGAAGGAGAGAACATTAGATTTATTCCTTTCAACTCTTTTATCCTTAGAAAAGTTTAGATCTAGGTGAAACTATTGTAAAAACTTGTAGAAATCGTTTAGATCTGGGATGTTCTTGGTGGAATGAAGCCAAGCATGAAGTTCTTACGAACTTCATGATGACGTCACCCGTGAACACCTTAAATCCGGATGATTTCGTGGTTGAAAGTGAAGATTTGAAAGATGGAAATGTGTAGAATGGTGTAGTGATCAAAGATGTACAAGAATTAGTGCAAGGTCTTACCTGGATTGAGAGAAATCTGAGAAAAGGTGAAGAATGCGTGTGGTTCGGACGTCACTTGCCAAAAGTGGAAAAAGTGGAGAGTGACCCGTGTATTTATAGGATGCCAAAAAGGGAAAGGGGGAAGCCGTGCGCATGGCATGCATCCGGGCAGGTTATCCGCGCGGACTGGCCATCCGTGCGGACTGGCAATCCGTGCGGATTGGCCATCCGTGCGGATGTCGCCTACCATGGTGAGTTCGGCGCGATGTTGATTTGGTTTCGATTTGCGAGCGATTCGATAGGGTTTCCTAATCAAATTACTTTCAGTCCCAACTACTTCTCATATGGTTCGATTCGGTGTTCGGGTTCGGGTTTGGTCATATTCGAGTCAGACTTCGAGTTCGATTGAGTTCGCTTGATTATCACCACACAATCATAAAATAAACATGCACAAGTAACACGTAAGGCACACACACATATAATCCACAAGTAAAAATACGTAGTTCGAGTTACGATCTGGTGTCGATTTGATTAGCTTGCTTGATTAACTTTATCGCATTGTTACTTCCTATCGTTCACAGTCGTAGGTCGATTGAAATACGATTGGTGAGGCTTGATTATTGTAATGTACAACATTTACTCCACATAAACTAAATATAATAGAAACAATTCTACGAGTCACGTCGCGCGAAATCGGTCGTTGGCTTTGACCTTGACTTTGACTTTCACTCGTGAAAACACGGGGTGTTACAGCCTCCCCTTGTTTAGGAAATTTCGTCCCGAAATTAAGCCGGAAGCTGTAACTAATTTGTGAATCACGTGTGAAGAATCGCCAAATTAACCAGATTTTACGGTTAAAATCGGCTGATCTAAAAGCCTATGAAGTCGTTTGAGATAAGTCTTTTTCAATCTTTAATTTTTCATTTTCAAAATCCTTTTTCTTTTTCTTTCAAAACCTTGATCATTGTGGGTTCTAATTTGAATTCGCTTTGATTGCGATCCGACTCGTACGACGTGAGGATTTCGTGCACGAGTGAGATCGATGCACGAGAATGTACTAAGGACGTGATTCTATTGATAATCTGACGATTACAAGCTCCGCAAATCACGGGAGAGACTTACTCTATCTAGACTTTCTCTATCTAAGATTATCTTTCTAATATAATTGGTGATTCTATTGGTTGATATGAAATCGTGCAAACACCTGAATCACGATGTCACTTTCTCTTATTTACATACATATTATCATATTTAGCTGGGCGTTGCTTCTTCGTTAAACAGCTGTGGATACTTTGCCTTCATGTCGCTTTCGAGTTCCCAAGTGAACTCCGCGCCTTGTTTGCCTTCCCACCGGACTTTCACAATGGGAATGCGTGAGCGCCTGAGTTCTTTGGTTTGGCGATCCATGATTTCGACAGGCTTTTCCACGAAGTGTAATGTTTCGTTCACTCGTAAATCATTTAGAGGAACATGTACGGCTGGTTCGTAGATGGTCTTTCGGAGGTTTGACACGTGGAAGATCGGATGGACATTGCTAAGTTCTTCCGATAATTCGAGTCTGTAGGCGACTTTTCCGATCCTTTCCAGAATCTTAAAAGGTCCCACATACCGAGGCGCAAGTTTCCCCTTTTTGCCGAATCGGACTACACCCTTCCAAGGTGATACCTTTAGGAGTACGTAGTCACCAACGCCATACTCACGGTGCTAGCGCTTTTTATCGGTGAGAAGCTTCTGTCTATCTCGAGCCTTCGCTAGATTGTCCCGAATTTGGAAGATTTTGTCTGTCGTTTCTTGTAGCAGTTCCGGACCGGTTAGTTGCGAGTGACCGATCTCGTGCCACACAATGGGCGATCGACATCTTCTCCCGTATAAGGCCTCGAAAGGTGCCATCTGGATGCTAGCCTGGTAGCTGTTGTTGTACGAGAATTCGACTAACGGAAGGTGTTTATCCCAATTGCCACCGAAGTCTAGAACACATGAACGGAGCATGTCTTCAAGCGTACGAATCGTTCTTTCGCTCTGACCGTCAGTTTGTGGGTGGAACGCAGTGCTTAGATTAAGCGTTGTTCCTAGTGCTGTTTGAAACGTTCCCCACAATCGCGAAGTGAATCGAGCATCACGGTCAGAGATGATGTCACGAGGCGTCCCATGTCGACAAATGATCTCGTTAGTGTAGATTCGGGCTAATCGTTCCACCTTGTAGTCCTCTCGTATTGGCAGAAAGTGGGCTGATTTGGTCAAACGGTCAATGATAACCCAAATGCTGTCGTGGCCCGATGACGTGGGTGGAAGCTTGGTTACGAAATCCATAGCTATGCTCTCCCACTTCCACATGGGGATTGGAGGTTGTTCGAGCAAGCCAGAGGGTCGTTGATGTTCGGCCTTGACTCTAGCACAGGTTAGGCATTTTCCGACGTAGAGGGCGATATCCCGCTTCATACCCGGCCACCAGTACCTATATCGAAGGTCATGGTACATTTTGTCAGCACCGAGATGAATAGAGTATCGGGATTTGTGGGCTTCGTCCATAATGATCTGTCGCAGGTTAGTTCTCCTGGGAATCCAGATTTTGTCTAGAAAGTGGAATATCCCGTTTGATTTGCTCACAAGCTGGGCTCCATCGTGGTAGATTCTCTCTTTCTTCAAGGTGCGCTCGTTGAAACATGCATGCTGGGCGTCGCGAATAAGAGCTTCGAGGTTGTGCTGGGCTGGGACATTTCGAGTGCTAAGCAGATAACTCCGTCTGCTAAGTGCGTCGGCAACAACATTTGCTTTGCCTGGGTGATAACGAATCTCGCAGTCGTAGTCGTTGAGAAGCTCTACCCATCGGCGTTGACGCATATTTAGTTCCCTCTGATTAAAGATGTGTTGTAGGCTCCTATGATCGGTGAAGATCGTACACTTAGTACCATACAGGTAGTGTCGCCAAATCTTTAATGCAAAAACAACTGCGCCTAGCTCGAGATCGTGGGTTGTATAGTTCTTCTCGTGGATTTTGAGCTGGCGGGATGCGTAAGCTATAACCTTGTCTCGTTGCATTAAGACACAACCGAGACCAAGGTTAGAAGCATCACAGTAGACAATGAAATTATCGTTTCCGTCGGGTAGCGTGAGAACATGAGCATTGCAAAGCATGTATTTGAGGGTTTGAAAGGCAGACTCTTGTTTGGTTCCCCAGACAAAAGGCTGATCCTTATGAGTAAGAGAAGTAAGTGGTACAGCAATCTTCGAGAATCCGTTGATAAATCGTCGATAATAGCCTGCCAGTCCGAGAAAGGAACGGACTTCAGTCGGGTTCTTAGGCGTAACCCAGCTTTTAACAGCCTCAATCTTCGCAGGATCGACGTGAATGCCCTGACTATTTACGATGTGACCCAGAAATTGGACCTCCCCCAACCAAAATTCACACTTGGAGAATTTGGCGTAGAGTTGATTTCCCTGGAGTAACTCGAGAACCAAACGTAGATGCTGCGCGTGTTCGGATCTCGTTTTGGAATAGATCAAGACATCGTCGATGAACACGATGACGAAGCGGTCAAGATATGGTTTACACACTCGATTCATCAAATCCATGAAAACTGCTGGTGCATTGGTTAGGCCGAAAGGCATGACAACGAATTCATAATGGCCGTAACGAGTGCGAAATGCTGTTTTGGGAATGTCCTCCTCCTGTATACGCAGCTGATGATATCCGGAACGCAGGTCGATCTTCGAGAAACACGTAGCGCCCTGTAGTTGATCAAACAAATCGTCGATTCGAGGCAGAGGATAGCGATTCTTGATGGTCAACTTATTCAATTCCCGGTAATCGATGCACATCCGGAACGTCCCATCCTTCTTTTTGACGAAAAGGACTGGTGCGCCCCACGGAGAGGTGCTCGGGCGAATAAAGCCTTTTTCAAGCAATTCCTGGAGTTGGGTTGAGAGTTCGCGCATTTCGGACGGCGCAAGTCGGTAGGGAGCTCTGGCAATAGGATTTGCTCCAGGAATAAGATCAATGCGAAAATCGATATCACGCTTTGGAGGTAGTCCGGGAAGGTCCTCGGGAAAGACTCGAGGAAATTCTCGAACCACTGGGACGTCCTTCACTTTCTTCTTCTCTTTCTTTTCCTTCTCCGCTGCTACGACATGAGCCAAGAAGGCCCTGTACTCCTTACGGAGATACTTGCTGGCTTGTAGGCATGATATAAGTTTGAGGCCCTTCGAAGTAGTATCTCCATAGACGCACAATGAATCTCCGTTGGCGAGCGAAAAACGAATCATTTTATCGAAGCACACAACTTCGGCATGGTTTTCGCGAAGAAAGTCCATGCCTACTATGACATCGAAGCTTCCTAGTTGCATAGGGATGAGATCGATTGAGAAGACGTGATTGTTGAGCTCGAGTGTGCAATCACGAATAACTGAGTTTACAGCGACGGTTCTTCCGGTAGCGACCTCAACTTCGAATGCAGAGGAGAGTCGAGAGCGCTTACGACTAAGGAGTTTCTCAAATTCGAGCGACACAAAGCAATTATCGGCTCCAGTATCAAACAAACATGAAGCATAAATACCATTCACAAGGAACGTACCATTGACCACGTTGTTGTCGGCCTGGGCTTGACGCACGTTGAGATTGAAAGTTCTGGCACGTGCGGTCTGCTGCTGTTGCTGTTGCTGTGGCTGCTGCTGTGGCTGCTGGGGTTCTTGTTTCACCACCCTGTTCGGGCACATGTTGGCGAAATGGTTCGGGTCGCCACATGTGAAGCATGCTCTGGCCTTGACTGCGGGTGCCGGAGGTGCTTGTTGACCCTGTGGGGCAGCGAGTAGGGCTTGATTGGCAGGAGTTTGACGAATACGGCAGTTGGCAGTAAAGTGGCCGTAGACGTTGCAATGAGCACAGAAGCGGCATTGAATAGCAGTTGGATGATGATAGGTGCAAGTAGGGCAGAGTGGGTGTGGTCCAGTATATGCACGCTTTGCAGGCGGTGCATTGGTCACAGGTGCCGCCACTTGTCGCTGTTGTGCAGGTATAGCCTGAACTGGTGCAGCAGTGATCGCACAGTTCTTGTTGGTGGAGTTGCTCTTTCTCTTGTTCTTTCTCTTGTTGCTTGATGACGTGGGTTCAGCAGTTGGTGTAGCAGTAGTGGCTTGATGCAGATGCTTGGAGGTCTTATCCCACATCCCAACTTTGACCCTTTTGTCATTGATCTCAGCGGCCAGCAGATAGGTTTCTTCGATCGTGGTAGTCTTAGCCGCTTGCACGAAATCAGCAACGCAGTCGGGCAAGGCTCGGATGTACTTCTTGATGGTGATCTCAGGAGTCTTGACTTGATCGGGACAGATAATGCTGAGCTGTTTGAAGCGAGCAGTGAGACCAGCATTGTCTCCATCCTTCTGATGTATGTGCCAGAATTCATCTTCAAGCTTTTGTCGTTCGTGAGGAGGGCAGAATTCCTCCAGCATGACTTCCTTAAGCTCATCCCACGACAACCCGTAGGCTGCATCATTCCCTCTCTTGTTCCTCTCGGCCGTCCACCAGTCCAAAGCACGGGACTGAAAGACGCCGGTAGCGTTCAGAGTTCGAAGGTCATCAGGGCAACCGCTTTGTCGCAGGGTAACCTCGATAGAGTCAAACCAGTGGAATAGAGCAGTAGGACCTCCTTCGCCCGTGAATTCTTTCGGTCCACACGACTTGAATTGTTTGAAACTGAAAGGTCTCGCGGCAGCTTTGGGACCCTCAGTCCTCGATTCCTCGGATGACTTGCTGGCATTCTCGCAGACATCGCTCACAGCCTTTGCTACTGCTTTCGCGACGATGGAAGCAAGGCGTCTGTCCCTCTTTTCCTGACGAGAGAGTTGATGACGGGATCCAGACGACATTGTCTGCAATAGACATCGCCATGGAACTCAACATATGTATTCGAATTCTCACCTCACACGTCTAGGATTACTAAAGCTCAGTAACACGTACCATGTAACGCATATAGTCACAAATTTACAGAGTTGCACAAAATCACATAGACATATAGAGCACATAATTACAGTATTCCTAATCATATGGGCACAATGAGCAAGAAACACATAAACTTAGTCTCTAAAAGCACCTACGAGTGTAACAAGTATCCTAATTGTTCTTATTGTTGAGTTGCTAGCGAGGAGAGGTGTGAGTTTTGTGTCTCAGCAGAAGCAATAGTGTTGGGTCGAAACCAATAATATCTCAAAACGTTAACAAATAACAGAAAAAGCATAAAGTTTTCACTAAGATCGATAATCGAAGATGGATTGTCTGCGGCTAATAGACTTCGACTTAACCAAAGTAGCTCGACTATTCTCAAGGATTCTGCACAACGACCTCCAGGACTATGCCTTTGCCTCGATTCTTGGGCGCTGGCGCAATTCCTATTGGTTAGGTTGTGTCTTTAGACCGTTGGAGTCCATCGAACTTTGGTGGAGTTTTGTATAAGAGTGAGACGAGTCGTCAAGGTTAGGGTTTCACCCCTATCTTGCAACTTTCGGTCTTTGTTTTTTTTTTTTTTTTTTTTTTTTTTTTTTTGATAAAGTTGGGGAGATTATTCATCAAAATATGGATTTCACTCCTGATTTGGTATAATTCCCCTCGTTTGTAGCTAAAAACGCAAGCTAGTTAGGCAGCTTTAGTCGAGAGTTTGCGGTTTTCACACCTATTCTCGACCTCATTGCCTGTTCACAGCTTGAAAATTCGAGTGTAATGCTAGGAAAGAGTGAGTGATAGTGGTGAGTTTACGCATACGCGTGAGTTGGTCTGTTGGTTCTTAACTATAGCCTAGGTCTCTTAAGACTTCGACCCGGACTAGGTCGAGTCTTGCCTAATTCCCTATAGTTATGGCTCTGATACCAATCTGTCACACCCCAACCGATGGCGGAATCATCGGGGCGCGGCACTGAGCGAAACAGATTGTCCAGGAGTTTCCATAACAACTATCATTACCATTCAATTTAAGTTAACATGTCCCATACCATGTCTCAAATAGCAAAACAAGTTATTACAGACAAAACTAAACAAATATTCTGTTCCGACAACTCAGATTTAAACATAACTAATTTGTTTATTGGTTTCTAGGACTCCAGTTCCTAGCTTCGTTTTCATCATAGCACACAGAGCAAACATGCAACCTAGGCACCTGTCACATACGTCAAAATAAAGTCAATACATAGAATGTAAAGGTGAGCATACAAGTTTGATAATAGCATATAGAGTTCGAATTCGTTTACGCATAACCAGCACGTACACATAGAGAAATGAAGCACGTTAGTTATCGACATAGATCCATCGATACCAATGACTGCGGGTTGACTGCCCGAGGCAGTTCGCAATACATGATTACCACTGTAATCCATGCAAGTAAAAGATCCTTAACAACCCCCGTGTGAGACGGGTGCTGAGTCCAAACTATAGTACTATCGTTGCTAAGGCAGGTAGACAGCATTCCATGTGTAAACATAACAAACAAGCATTCATAAGCCACGTATAACATGCATTAATGGTTAAGCGTTAAAATAGCTTGAGTAGTGTGATAGTTGTAGTTTGAATAGTTGTAACGTATGTAACACCCAAAAGTGCTAAAGCGAAAAGGGTTCGAGTATACTCACAGTGGTATGGATTGAAGGGAGCGCTTTACAGCGAGTACGATTAGCCTGAATAGATTCGATAACGTAACGATAAGTGACGCGTAAAAACAGTACAAGCGAGAGTGGGTGGAATGGCTGATCGTGCGGATCAGTTGTCCGTGAATAGAAGTCATTCGCGCGCATGACCTATCCGTACGGATGGTGATGCGTGCGGATGGTGATACGTGCGGATGGTGTTCCATCCGGGTAGGTCATCCGTGCGTGTGACAACCCGTGCGGGCTAGTTATACGTGCGGGCGACTTACCCGTACGGTTAGATTGCTCGTGTGGATAAATGTTCGAGTGGATTGTTTCTTCCTAAGATGTGTTTGTGTATGATGGCTTGTGCTTTGGAGTTTTCGTTGTAGCATTTAGAAAACACCAAAGTGTTTCTACCTTTCAAGCCGGCCGCGCGGACGGCGGTCCGTGCGTATGGTAGTCCGAGCGGGCAGCCTGTGCGCGCGGGCAGAGACAACCCGTCCGGATAGCCTGTCCGTGCGTACGGCTTGGCCGTGCGGATGAAGATTGTTTGAGTTTTATCTTAAGGCCTTAGTATCTCATGATCCGATGAGTAATCCATTCAGAGGTCGTCCGTCCGGATTGCTCGTTCGTCGATACTCAAACCTCGCTTGGAAAGTGGGTCCCAAGGGTAGTCCGTGCGGATGGCAACCCGTGCGTATGACCCGTACGTGCGTATGGGCTGTACGTGCGTGTGGCTCGTCCGTGCGGACAGCTAGTCCGTGCGGACAACTAGTCTGGTTGTCCCGCTCGTCTTCACTTGGTTTCTGTTGTCGTTTATCGAGACGTTCTGATTACGTGGCAACCATTTGGAGTTGTGTTCTTACCCGCGTGACTAGACCGGTTAGGAACCACCCTAACTCGGCCTGCCGGCGACTCAGAGCGGTCATCCCGGTTAACCCCGAAATCAGTTGTCTATGGTACAACTCCAGATCTGGAACTAGGGTATCACTATTGACGAGTAAAACACTAGAACTGATCGGATTTGTACCGGTTTCTAAGGGTAAAAGAAGGAGAGAACATTAGATTTATTCCTTTCAACTCTTTTATCCTTAGAAAAGTTTAGATCTAGGTGAAACTATTGTAAAAACTTGTAGAAATCGTTTAGATCTGGGATGTTCTTGGTGGAATGAAGCCAAGCATGAAGTTCTTACGAACTTCATGATGACGTCACCCGTGAACACCTTAAATCCGGATGATTTCGTGGTTGAAAGTGAAGATTTGAAAGATGGAAATGTGTAGAATGGTGTAGTGATCAAAGATGTACAAGAATTAGTGCAAGGTCTTACCTGGATTGAGAGAAATCTGAGAAAAGGTGAAGAATGCGTGTGGTTCGGACGTCACTTGCCAAAAGTGGAAAAAGTGGAGAGTGACCCGTGTATTTATAGGATGCCAAAAAGGGAAAGGGGGAAGCCGTGCGCATGGCATGCATCCGGGCAGGTTATCCGCGCGGACTGGCCATCCGTGCGGACTGGCAATCCGTGCGGATTGGCCATCCGTGCGGATGTCGTCTACCATGGTGAGTTCGGCGCGATGTTGATTTGGTTTCGATTTGAGAGCGATTCGATAGGGTTTCCTAATCAAATTACTTTCAGTCCCAACTACTTCTCATATGGTTCGATTCAGTGTTCGGGTTCGGGTTTGGTCATATTCGAGTCAGACTTCGAGTTCGATTGAGTTCGCTTGATTATCACCACACAATCATAAAATAAACATGCACAAGTAACACGTAAGGCACACACACATATAATCCACAAGTAAAAATACGTAGTTCGAGTTACGATCTGGTGTCGATTTGATTAGCTTGCTTGATTAACTTTATCGCATTGTTACTTCCTATCGTTCACAGTCGTAGGTCGATTGAAATACGATTGGTGAGGCTTGATTATTGTAATGTACAACATTTACTCCACATAAACTAAATATAATAGAAACAATTCTACGAGTCACGTCGCGCGAAATCGGTCGTTGGCTTTGACCTTGACTTTGACTTTCACTCGTGAAAACACGGGGTGTTACAGTTTTGCCCCTTAGTTTTTTGTGTGAAATGTCCAGTTTGCCCCTGTCATTTAAATAATCTTGTGCGATTGATATTTGTTGACTTTCGTTGACCTGATCTTGTACGTTTGACCAGAGTTGACCAGATCTTGTGCGTTTGACTTTTGTTGACCTATCTTGTGCGATTGACTTATTTGTTTTATTACAAAACTGCCATCGCACAAGACTTGCTTGATTGCACAAGAGATATTCAATCGCACAAGGAGTTATGATTTGGGCCTGATCCAACTCTTTTGGGCCGATAGTTATTCAGTGGATTTTGGTTATCTAATAGGTTATAATCTTTGAATTCTCTTAACAGAACACAGATGTGTTTTGTTTTAAGAATTTTGAAATTATGATGGTATTAGAGTAACCATGTTTATGGTCAAAAATTTTGAATTTTTTTATGTTAACACTTTTGTATCCGCATTCATTCGATTATTTCGTGCAGATACAGGAAAGAAAGCCAAGGGTCCGCATGTACCAGCATGGGAGAAAACGATGAATATCGCTTGCTACCTATCAGATCCTCCAAAGGGATTCGAGACGTACAAATCTTTGATGGTGGGGTTAAATACTTGCAGACTGGCACACTCTCTTCGGGAGAATCCAGTCATTTGTGAAGACTGGATCAAAGATTTCTGGGAGAATTCAACAGCAAAGAAAGGTGACTCAGTGATCAAGTCAAAGGTCCGGGGTACAGAAGTTTCGATCAGTGAACAAGACATACGAGATGTATTGCTATTCGGAGATGCAGCTGATGATCCGATAGAGTATTCGAAGGAGAAGGTTATGGACGTTTTGATCAAAATGAGCTACGAGGGAGCGATTCCTCCTCCCACAATCAAGAAGTTGTTGCATCCATACTGGAGACTTCTGGCTCATATTTATCTAGTGTGCATAAGTGGAAATAAGAGTGGTCTTGATAAATTGACATTGAAGCAAACTTCTGCAATGGTTTCGGTAGTTGAAGGGTGGAAGTACAACTACTCCAAGAGTGTGTTTGACGATATGTTTGTAAATGTGAAGACATTGAATAAGAAATACTGGTACAAGTTTCCAAGATTTATTCAGATGATATTGGAAAAGAAGTATCCTAAGTTGCCAGTCACTGTGAAAACCTATGATGCAAAGATAATGAATCATTCGGTGTTTACATGGATAAATCAGAAGTCTAGAGATAACGTTGAAGTTAAGTATGAGAACAAGCGAGCATTAACAAAATTTGGAATTTTTGTTGAGATTCAAGAAACAGCACCAACTCAGATAAATGCTATTGTGGCTGAGGAGCATGATGTAGAGATAATTGAACCTCCTATTGGTGCTCAAGAGCCAATTGAAAACGTAGATTTGACTGGTATTTAAAGTGAAGAAGATGTTGGAGATGACAGGATGATTGAAGATGAAGAAGAAGAGGAACATGTTGATGAAAGTGAAACAGAGACAGAGATAATGGATGAAGGCCTTATTGCAGAAACTGAAGAGATCAGTAAACCAGGTCAAGTGAGCCCTCCTCATGATGAACCTGTGTCTACAACTGAAGTAATCATTGTTGATCGTTCTTTAGAAGAATCTGTTGCTGATCTTCCTCCTAGGAAACGTAGTAGAAGGGATCCTAGGATCAGCAGTGAGGAAGATGTTCAAACAACCTCAGAGACAACTAACCCCATTGGTGACACACAGCCCAGAGTTAACTACATTCCCACCGAGTTGAGCCAGTCAATAATTGATTTTATGAGCAATGATAGAGCTGCCATGTACGTGCCTGTTCCTAAACCAGGTGAAGGTTCAAGTAGTGGTCCATCAGATGCGGATGTTGTTAAAGCTGCTGAATTGCTACAAGATGCAGTTGCTCAAGCTGAAGCGGCAGCTAAATCAAAACATGTTGAAACTCCCATGATGGCAGCTAATGCTGAAAGTTCGGATAGTGAGGGATTATTTGAAGAAAATGAGACAACAATCTTGATGCGGAGGATTTCTACTCTTGAAGAAGACAAGATTTTCAAAGATGCTCAGATTGCTAGTCTAATGGAAGAATTGGTGGTTAAGAATCAGAAGATCAATGTATTGGAAACTAATCTGGGAGAGCTTAGTGTTGTAGTAATGGATATAAAGCAGAAACTGCAAAGAAAATTTCCTAAAGAGTTTGCTGATCCTTCAAAAGAGTCCACTGCTGAAGAGAGAGAGCAGCAGAGGAAAGAGCACGAAGATGCTATGAACAGGTATTATGAAAGCACTCCTCGTACTGTGAATCAGAAACCAAGAAAGAAGATGGTGGTTATGAGAAATGTAGGAGCTGAACGGAACTTGCAGTTTGGTGATCAACCTGATCGATATGTAATCACTGTTGAAAAGAGCAAGAAGGGCAATAGATCGGGTATCAAAAGCTGGGCATACAACGATGAGAAAGGAATGTTTATCGTACTAAGAAATAATAATGAAGTGGAGTATTACGAAAATTCTGCAGATTTCAACTCCTGGACGGCAGTTGATTTGAGAGAATTGAGCAATGCCGTATTTCATGATCAGGTCAAGAATCCTAATTGCAAAATTGGAGTAAATTTCTACAACAGATTGCAGCAACAGGCTAGAGTAAATTTCAAAGATATGAAATTGGCTGAGTCTACAATTGAAAAAGATGCTGAGGTGTTAGATCCTGCAACAGGAAAGCCTTACAAGACTGTGAAGTGGCCTGCAACTAAACAGGCAAATACAGTGCCACTACTAAAGGAACTTCCTGATGATTCTCTGAAAAATTTTCAATTTTGGATGTATGATCCAATTTCTGGCCAAGCAGTGATTGTGTGTGATGATGCAGAATACAGGTTCATTGATACTAGAGATTTGATGTGTTTTGGTGAAAAGGACATTAATCTCTTAGCAAAATCACAAATTCAGAGTGATCCTCAGTACGAGGTGTGTGCAAAGAGTTGGACTGGAGCTGTGGCCCAGATTATGAATTTCAAGTTGTGGTCAGGGCAGCGTACGAGAGTTGAGACACAGCTATTTGGACCATATGTGGGAAGAAATATACCAATTTTGCTTGAGTTACAAAAGAAACAAAAGGAACAAGCTAAGAAGCAGAAGAGGAGGCAGCAGTGAAGCTAAAGACGCCAAGCCAACACAAACCTAGGGGGATATTGTAAGGGTATTATTTTGTATAGGTTTGCATCTGTCTTGGGCTATCTAGTTTGTTTTGGGGTCGATATGTATAGTGGGCTTGTTTGGTTGTTTTGGTGTCTATGGGGTATGGGCTTGGCCCAATGTACATGGATCTCCTATGTTAGTATAAATAGGGGAGTCCTTAGTCATTTTGAGGTTGTTGATTCACTAGCAAACTTTTCAGATTTGTGCGTTTTGAGTACCAGACGGTTCTAGGAATCGTGTGCTCTTGTTCTTGAATCAATATACTTTGTGTTTCAATCTTCGACATCTTACTTGTATTTCCGCTACTTGTTTGGTGTTTGATATTCGATTGTATTGTTCCTGGACTTACAAGTCATCACAGATTTCTTGTCCTCTCGAACAATACAAATCCGACAACCTAGATTTTTAGTTGAGTTTCTAGACTTCCTAGCTTGATTTGATATAGTCTGCGATCTAGCCTGCAACATACGTTAAAAATAATTGTCAATACAAAGTATTGGCGAGTATACAGGTTTGATAAGTAGCATAATAGATAAAAAGAGTAGCGAATTTCCATATGCATAAACGTAACACACGACATATACACTCACAAAGCTGATACTACCAACTAAGTCATCGATGCTCGAATGTACGATGGCAAACTAGACCCCGTCAGGCGCAATAGTACTATACTAGTCGTGGTGGGACGTCGCGAGTATAAGCCCTAGCACATATGCAACTAGCATCACGTATATCTATGCATTCAGTTATTCGCAAGTGATAATTCGATTGATTGAATAATTCGTTTGATAAGTTCGATTTGTTAGAAACGTATGTTACACCCAAAATTCGATTAAAAAGGGGTCAAGTATACTCACAGTGCGTATTTAGCGAGAATACAACTTGATTGAGTCGGTTGCGGGTACGTCTGCGTTGATCCTTGAAGAATAGAGTAAACGATGTACGGTTAAGCAAGATTTGCCTTGAAAAGTCACTCACTTGGTCGAATGGTGCTCATCCGTGCGGATTGACATGTTATCCGTCCGGATGACAAGTCATCCGTCCGGATGACATGTTATCCGTCCGGATAACAGGTGATCCGTGCGGATGATGTATGATCCGTGCGGATGATGTGTCAACCGTGCGGATAGGTGGTGACTCGTGCGGATAATGTGTCGATCGTTCGAACAAGAGTGACTCGTGCGGACTGGCTTGTCATCCGTGCGGACTGGCTTGTCATCCGTGCGGACTGGCTTGTCATCCGTGCGGACTGACATGTCATCCGTGCGGACAAGTATCATCCGTGCGGACTGACTTGTCATCCGTGCGGACAAGTGTCATCCGTGCGGACTTGTCATGTCTATTTCGCACTCTGAACACTGTTTCCGAGTGTTTATCGGAAGGAAAACGTGTAGAGTACCGTGACAGTGTAATGTCGCACTAACACGTGAAGTTCCGTCAATTCCGACCCGCTCTAACGGCCGGGAATCACCCCGTTCCATCAGATCTGGTCGTTCGTGATGGTTCTTCATGGTTAACTCGAAATCGCACAAATTTAGGTGAGATTTGTCATTAAAAGATGTGGAAATCACCCAGATCTGAGTCGTTTATAGTGAAATGAGGCCACAACTTGAAGTTCATAAGAACTCTTGGTGACATCACCTCAAAACGCATCAAATCCGCAGATTTCACGGTTAGAAATTGGGTTTTGAAAGATAGAATGATGTAGAATCGAGGGTAGATTGTAGAAGTACAAGTTTCTAGGTTGAAATCTTACCGGAATCGCGAGGAAATCGAGAGAAAAGGGTCTTGGAGCGTGTTTGGTTGAGTAGGAGCTGTCACATCACTGTTCAAGTGATGTGACATGGTATTTATAGGCAGCAGAGGAGAAGAAGTGACTTGGTCCAGATTACCCATCCGTCCGGATTGCCCATCCGTGCGGATGGCCCATCCGTCCTGATGGCCCATCCGTCCGGATTGCTATCCAGACGCGGTGGACTTCTCCGTTTTGATCGTTTTGATAGTTTTCGAGGTGCGTACTTTCCATAATTAATTTATATTATCATTATATTGTTATTATTATATATATAGATCACTAGGGGTCGTATTTACGTATCCATAATCCAAAGTTTCGATAATTAACCATCGGTTTCCGATTCGAGTATGCGATTAGTAGCGACGTTTCACGGCCATCAATGAGGGTAGTATAGGGCCTTTCTTGATGTCATCGTGAACGTTATTTCGTGTAGTGCCACAAAGACTGACGGGGTACCGTTTACTCGTATTGTCATCATCGTCATGACGACTGGAGCTACAGCACTCACCCGAGAGTCCTTGTTAGCGTTAATTGTTTACGTTCGACACATCACGGCCACTGAGGAGGGTAGAATAGGTCCTCACTCAATGCCTCCGTGAGCGTTAGTGTGATAATAGTGTAGTATAATGATATTGTATTTCGAAAATATGCGATTATCCTTCGAATAGCGATATATACGATATAGTTACATTATGATCCGAATCTCTGGTGCTAGGCGTAACGAGTATATCGAGTGGTAACAACGCACGAAAGTGCGGGTTGTTACATTTTAGACTTTTAATGTAAAAATATAAATGAAAATAGTGAATTTCAATTTTTTTCCTTTATCTTTATAGTGAATTTCAAGCGTTGTCCTTTATCTTTCAAATTGACGAATCTTGTACTTAATGTTTCAAATTGAATTTTGTTAAATCAGATCATGTGCTTTGCACATGAAGGTTTTATTGCCATTTTCCCACCCTCACCCTTTTCTCCCTTTCTCTGTAAATAAGGATCAACCACCACCCAAGTGACAAACAACCACCACCATCATTGTCGCCAGCAACCTGTATTCAACCACAACTATTATCATAAATCACAATCAACCACCACCATCATTATTTCCGACAACCTACAAATATCTCCGGCTACAGTTTGCAAATCACTGACAACCTGCCAATATCTCCGACAAATCACCGGCAACCCGCGGCAGGTGTTTGAGAATAGAGGGGAGAAAAAGGTTGATGGTGTGGTGGTTCGGAGTGAAGGGTGGGGTGATTAGGAGTGAACAGGTGGGTTTGTCTCCGGAATAACGAGGTGGTGGTGATTTTGAGATGTAAAGGGTGTGGTGGTTGCCGAAATAAGGTTGTGGCGGCGGTTCGGAGTGAAGGGTGGGATGCGTTGGTTCAATGGTGATGTCCGTTGCGAGGGTCACCAGTTCTTTCATGATTTGGAGAGAAATTGGGCAGATGAAGTGGTGTGGGATTAGACTATTTATATTTGTTTGAGGATATATGATGAGATTCAAGATGAGTGTGGTTGGATTGATGGTGATGGTATGGTGGTTGTATGGTGGAGGTAAGGTGGAGAGAGTGGTTTTGATGGAGACCGGTCCTGCTCAAGAAAATAGGGAAAATGTGGGGTGACAGATATAACAATCATGTTCAATGGTTACGCCCTGCTAGTGAGTAGATTTATTTGTTTTTTTTTTTTTGTAAGTTATATATGCATTTTGAAGGGAAAAAGACAATAATATTCTCATCTGC
Source organism: Helianthus tuberosus (assembly GCA_030545235.1). Classification (NCBI taxonomy): domain Eukaryota; kingdom Viridiplantae; phylum Streptophyta; class Magnoliopsida; order Asterales; family Asteraceae; genus Helianthus; species Helianthus tuberosus. Next base: position 35,829 of record JARYGA010048118.1, read on the forward strand.
AAAGCACATGATTTGATTTAACAAAGAAAATTAACAGGGTTAGGGTCAAAGAACATAACGTGTAACATTTTAAAACATTAAGTACAAAATTCATCAATTTGAAAGATAAAGAATACCGCCTGAAATTCACTAAAAAGATAAATGGCAAAATTTGAAATTCACTCTATAAGTAATAATAAAATACATAAATATTTACTACATAATAAAAGAAACCATTTGGGGGACACTTGTTATCATATTAGACTATTATGGATAATTATTATTTAGTTTAATTTTTTCTCATTTATTATAGATAACCCTCCTACTAAATATTATTTTGTTTAATCCCTTCTAATTAATTATAGCTAACTCCTCTACTAAATATTATTTAGTTTAATCTCTTCTACTTAACTATATATAATTATTATTTAGGCTAAATTTAATGTATACTTCTCATTTAAAATATTATTTATTTGATTTTCAATATCGTATTATCTTCATTGTTTATAGAGTTAATTACATAGTTAGTCCCTGTGATTTGCACAAAATAACATACTTAGGTACTAATAGTTTAAAATCACATTCTAGGTTATTAACTTTTCATTTTGTAACGTTTGGAGATATAAACTTCTAGGGTATTAACATAGTTAGTCCATGTGGTTTGCATAAAATAACATACTTAGATACTAGTCTTTTGTGATTTTAAACCTAAAAATAACGTTAATACCTCCAAATGTTACAAAATGAAAAGTTAATACCCTAGAATGTGATTTTAAACTATTAGTACCTAAGTATGTTACTTTGTGCAAAGCACAGGGACAAACTATGTAATTAACTCTTGTTTATATTACCTAAAATGTTATATAACAGCTACAATTTTTAGTTTTCTTTTACCCGAACTATTCAATTATATTTTATTTCTATCTTCTATTAACTAAATAAAAAATAATATTATATTATATCCTATTTTAAATGTCGAATAAAATACTTCTATTTTTCTAAGAAAATATTATCCTTAAATTTAAATTATTAATTTAAGATATTTTTAAATAACCAAATTATTTATCACCAAAAGCAAACTTTGTGATAATATATTACTTATTTTTATTTTCATTATTAAAAAAATTATTATATCGATTTTATTACATTGATTTTAAACAAATTGTATATAACTTTCAATATTACTTTATATATAAAATTAGATTCATTACGGGTTTTTTTAAATATAAATTATATTTTATCATTCAAATGGCTGCTTATTTGCTTCTTGAATAACATGTTTTACCACTCTATTTTCTTTTCAATAAGCATCTCCACAATCACCATATATATCGCGTAGCGGGTATATCCATTAGTTTTTTTAAAATATAATTTTCTTATTATTTGGTACATAAAATAATATTTATTCAACCTGTGTAATACACGAGGGTTTTTAAAGATATAATTTTTTATTATTTGATAAACAATATTACATTTATTCAACCCGATTAACACATGGTTTTAAAGATATAACTTTTTTATTTGATATATAAAAACATTTTTATTCAACCCGTACAATACATATGGTTTTTATAGATATGACTTTTTATTATTTAATATATAAAATTCCATTTATTCAAACCTTGCAATAAAGGAGGTTTTTAAAGATATATTGTTTTATTATTTAGTATATAAAAATCATTTATTCAGCCTGTTTAATACACGGGGTTATAACCTAGCAATAACCTATAAAAATGGCTTATGTTAATAATCTAACAACCTATAATATATAATCTTTTATAATAAAGAGTTGAGTTCATTTCAAAATTTTAAATAATTGTAAAACTTTCAGAACTCTTAGGAAATTGGCAGTTTATTTATACATTTCGTCTCTTTCTCATATTAAATATTCGACGTTACGTTTTAACTTTTAAATTCTAATGAACTATAGATTTTAAGAACAATATGACATGTTATTTAAAATTAATATTTAAAAAAAACATTTATTCAACTTGTGTAATTCACAGGTCCCTAATATAGTATTTTCTATAAAAAGATGTTTACTTCACCTCTTCTTTAAAATTATACGTCTTTTTAATACACTCACCACTAAAAAATGCAGCCTAAAACTTAGAGATAAAATTTAAAACTGAATGTATCACTATTTCTTTGCAACAAATTCTATTATCTCATATCCTTGGCCAAATTCTACATGTAAAAATCACCCAACTAATCTAGAAAAAAATCTTCTCTTATTAGCAACACATCTATTATTAAATTTCTGTCAAACGTGTTAAGTTTAATGAGATGGTTATCAAAAATCGTTCAAAAGGTTAATATTCTTCAAGAGACATTTTTCGTCACATCACCTTCATAGTGTCCATTTAAAAAGTGTGTAAAGGTTAATGTTCATTACATTTATTACTTTTCATTGTTTTTCTTCGTTTTGGGCATTACTCTAGAAATGTCCCTCCCTCTTCATGCCCCTATAAGACCACTCATAGTGGGGGGTTTTTGGACGTTTTTCCCCAAAATAACGCCCCCGACGCCTTGAAACCGCCCCCTGGACTTTTTTTTTTCTTTCAAAATGGTCCTGAGCGTGCTTTTTTTAACGCCTTTGTTCGAAATGTTTGGCCAATAACCAGGTATTCTTCTTTTTGTTTGGCCAATATAATTTTTTTATGGTTTTTATTTATTTAATTCTATTACACCCTTTTAACATAATACCCCACAATGCCCACATCCCCACTACAGTTACGGTTTTAGTTTTTAGTTGTTATGATTCCCCAATCCTCGCTGCTTCGCTCCATAGCAAAATTAAACAACCATCCATAATCACACAAACGCAGGCCGGGATCAAACGCTCTCGTTTTTTTTTATTAATATTTTATCTTTTATAGTTTGATCTATTTAAGTTATATTCAATAGAATAGTTAAAACAAATAATACCGTTAATAAAAAGTAAGTTGTATTTTTTTTTTTGAACGGCCAACTAAATCACCGGATAAGTATCCTGGGATGCCCTCAATCGAGCAAATGCATCCCCTCCTCCATAACGGTCAGAGTTGGATGCATACCCGAGCCACCAAGCTACCAGTTCCGGGGAAAACCCGCCGCCCGAAGGCCCACTGCGGTAAAACCCGGTTCGGCTCGGTTTCGAACTGGCGACCTCAAGAGAGGCCTAGTTCTAAACTTCATTGCCACCACCAATGTCTTTCAAAGTGATGTTAATGGGAGTTGAACTTGGGACCTTAAAAAAAGAAAGCAAGTGACTAACCACTATACCGTTAGGACACAAAAAAGTAAGTTGTATTAAAACCTTGGTTAACTTATTATAACTTCTTTATCGTCACTCGAGAAGACAATGATGAGTCATTAAATATATTTCTCGAAAGATACCTCTGATCAAGGTACGTGGAACATGGTTTCCTAAAAAGGATAGTCGATAAGCATGAGACAAAATGTAGGTAAAGGTTGGTACAAATCAATTGTCGTGTTGCACAATAATGACACAACATTAGTTTAATGCGTAACTTAATAATAACCTTTTTGCCAAAAATCAAATGGTTCAAATGTTGTTAAAAGCGTTTTAGAACATAGAAAATATTCCATGCATTATTATGGTTTAAACTATATTACCAAATACTCCATGTATTGACTCAATAGTGTCAACATTGTTTTGAGTTGATTGTAAGACCACCCGTAGTGGGGCGGTATTTTTAAAAAAAATTGAAAAAAAACGCCCCAAAACGCCTCCCACCCCATTACACGCGGCGTTGTCCGGCGTTTTTTTTTGAAAAAATTGTTGTTGGCGTTATAATTAAAACGCTGAATTGGTTTGTGGAATTGTTGACCCACCAATCACTTACCCACATGTCTCTGACAACTTTTGAAAATGGTTGTATTTCGTGTGCTTTTTTTTCATTAAAAATAATATGGGCGTTATTGGAATAATGCCCCACTACACCATTTTTGCAATAATGTCCCACGCTGACTGGAATGACACGTGTCGAATAATGCCCCATGATGGGGCATTATTTTGTTCCACCACTACACATGGTCTAACTAAAATGTTTCCAATAATGTCACACCTATTTATATTGTGTGTAACGAACTTTATAACTTTTTTTAAACGTTTCAAAGTTTTTAAACGTACATAATTTTAATACAAATAACTTTTTTTTATCATTTGATGTGACCGGCCGGCTACAATTTTTTTTTTTTTTACCATTTCAGGTAGTAAAGAAAACAGCCAACACCTACCTATCATATTCATGATGACTGTAAACTTAAGCCATAATCAAATGTCAAGATTTTCATATTCTATTTGGTATGGAGTTTAATAATTTGACAAAAAAAAAAAATTCATTGTAAAATATGTTCTTAGATATACAAATGGTCTTAACATACTAAATTAGTTTAATATCCGGCTAGTGACCGGATATTTTAATAATATAATGACATAAGTATTTTTTTTTTCTTTGTATTTTAAACATAAACATTATAACACCCGCCAAAGGTACCAATCTACTCATCTAATTTTAGCAATAAATGAGCCACAAAAAGATAGCTCTTTTATATCTTCTATCAGCTTGAATTATGGAACCATTTCTCGTTAAATACCCGGTCGTTTCTACCAATCAATAATCTCCAAAGGGTTGCCAAGACATTGGATTGGAGGATTTTCTTAGCATCCTTCGAACTTTCATATCCTTCAAAGTGCTCTACCACCATCTCTCGAAGAGTGCTCACCGACGGGTTAACTCTAGCCCAAGGACATAAAAATGATAATTTATAATTATACTTTAGAGATTACTGATATGAAAATTGCATTTTCCACTTAAACACGAACTA
>JARYGA010048119.1:0-40993 GCA_030545235.1 Helianthus tuberosus
CATGGCCAAGACGGTAAAACATATCCAAAAGATTCCAATCCCTGTTAACATCTGTAAGTATGTTAACATTTTTGGCAAACTGTGAATCGTTAAAGTCACACAGGCCATCTTTTAGGGTTAATCTAAATTCCCTTATTCGAAATAATCATCCCTTAAGGATGAAGTGCCTACGGGCTATAATTAACGTCCTCTGAGACTAAAGACAGTAGTAGCCTACAACTCCCTGTCAAGAAAGGCAATGAACAACGTTCAAAGCCTAAATACCTGATTTTGCAAAAATCATGGTTTATAATTTAAAGTTGCCCTTGTGACTTGGCCTCTTGTGCCATAGTTATATTTTAAATAAATTTAGGATAATTATAAACCCTGAATAAAATAAGTATCATTCATTTCCTGCCAGTAAATATTAAAAGAAAATCTTAAAAGGTATAACCTAGCTTGAATGTCATTAAAGACCTGGCTACGATGGTAAAACCTGTTTAAAAGAGATTCATATCTTTGTTAACATCAGAAAATATGTCAACACTCCTGATAAAGGTGATACAATAAAATCACACTTGAGAACTTCCAAACCCCTTATTTAGCCTAAATGATCAAGAAGAATCATGGCTAATAAAAGCCGAACATGATGAACCCATCAAAACGTCCATTGGAATGTGTGCCTATGGGCAAAGATGCGTACATAGAAAAGATAGTATTATTTCATAACTTCTTGTCAAGACAATGAACTATGAAATTTTCCGATCCAAAGGAATCATTGATTATGTTTTAAAATTTCCCTAGTGACAAGGCATCTGTGCCAATCAAAAGTCCTTTGGAACAAGCCCTTGTGCTATATAAAATGTCGGTACGACATTGACAGTCGTGACTGATGTCCCATGTCTAATAAATATGAAGGATTATATTCCGTTTAAACGCCAAAGATGGTTTATTTAAAAAAAAAAACCTAAGCAAAACATAATCAAATAAATTAAATACTATCTATTCGCCTATATGGCTTATTTGTACCATGGCTATTTAATCATCAAATTCGACAATTCACCATATAATTAAACCAATTATTACTACTTGGTTTGTAGCCCTCAAAGCTTCACCATGGCTGACTCCTCTGAAGCTCACAATCATCCCATTGATCAGAATGATGATGCAAGACTAAACTTAACAAGCACCGAGTTACAGGCGATGATAAATACAGCCGTAAACAACGCTGTGGACCGTGTATTAAAGGATCATAAGCGAAAATGCGATAATACCCCAACTAAGGGTTACAAAAAGGGTAAGACCGGTTCAAGCTATAACCAGTCCAAACCAAAGGAGGCAAAACCCGAATGTAAAACCTACGGGAAGAAGCACTTCGGAAAATGTTTCTATGATCAGACCGGGGGATGTGTCATCTGTAAGGAGACGGATCACAAGACCCATGAATGCAAGGATTTGAAGGACAAACAGCAGACCGATGAAAAGACCAGATTCAAAACCTGTAGGAAATACCACCTCGGGAAATGCAGATTTGAATCTCAGCCTCTACCCTGTGGAATCTGCAAGTCCAAGGAGCATAAGACCTTGGATTGCAAGAGATTGGGAGACGCAACCTGCTATGGTTGCAATGAAAAAGGGCACATCAAGACAAATTGCCCAAACAAAACCAAGAAGCCTGGGGAGGCTAAGAAGACCAAAACTGGAAGCTCTCAAATGGATGCTCAAGAGGCTATTCAGGATGAAAATGTCACAACAGGTACTCTCTTTACCAATAACGCTAATGCTAGAGTATTATTTGATTCAGGTTCAGATAAAGTCTTTCGTAGACAATAGATTTTAAAAATCATTAAATCTTCCTGTTAAAACTCTAAGCGTTAAGTATAAAGTAAAATTGACCGATAGTACCTCAGAGACTGCTTCAGCAATTTTAGCTGGATGTTTTATATCCATTAGGAATCATTCTTTTCCACTGTCCTTGTTCCATTAAAATAGCGGGACTCGATATAATAATAGAAGATGAGTTGGTCATCCTATAACCAAGCCCATACTTTGTGTGATGAGAAGCAAGTAGTTATCAAGACTCCTTATGGTGAGCCTTTGACCATTCAAGGAGATACTGGGTACGGATTGCCAAGCACTTGTTAAATTTGGTGTTTAATACCAAAGATTCGAGTATGGAAAACTCAGAAAATACAAACAACAGACGCGATGCTGGAGATGCGACAAATGTTGATGGTGCATCCAATGTGAACCTCAAAGTTAATGGAGTTAATCTCCAAAACTGTGATTAACGCAGCTATTAGAAAGGCTATGAGAAAAGCCATGAAAAGGTTCAAGAAGCCAGATGCTGCACGCTCTAAAACACATGTCGCTGCTCATAAGAAGAGCTTTATCCAGGCTTCAAATGCGAAGTATAACCCAAACAAAATCATTTATGGCAAGGAGCCCATTCCTTTTAGGATGTACTTAAAAGTACTTCGTCTCTTGGAAGTCAAGAGACTTCAATAGTAAAAAAGGGCCATCGAATTCAGGAAATTGATGGATGAAGTAGAAACCATTAGGTATATCAGCGGTTATGCTGGAAAGAACATGGTAAGGTATACATCACATTCATTCGATGGCAATGCCCTTAATTAATGAGGACATTAATGAAATCCTCAAGAAGGATCCTCTTATACATTGTGGGATGGTCCAAGTTTTAAGGACCTTATTAGAAAAACCTAGTATCCGCTTCGCGAAATGGGAAAAGATGGAATAAGAATTTTATGACCCTCGCCACAAAAGTTCAAGGCTGTTGACAGTATGTTACAAATTTTAACGCATTGGCTGAGATAGTGCCCAATCAGTCTACCCAAAAATCTAAGCTTAATGCAAATAATTATTTGTGGTTAGCATCGGCAATAAGAAGGCACATTAAGGTTTCAAAGCCTGCTTGTTATAAATCCATTATGGATCTACCTCAGCTACTCACGTTATATAGATTAAGAAACGACCAGTCAAAGCTGAGACTGCCCTGAATTTGTCATAGATTTTGCAGCTAAGTTTAAAAGGATTAAGAATGGAGGCGCCTAACCCTCCTGATGTATGAATAGAGGCAGTTCACATTAATAATGACACTAGATAAATCCCTTATTGTGATTTATTTGCTAAGAGTTACGTTTGGGTTCAGGTGCTGCTAAGTCTCTCATAAGACCATAAGCTTAGCAAACTTTTAGAAATTTTTCCCCTAAGAAACCCAGATATTAAGTATAAGGTAAAACTCACAGGAAAATCATAAGAACCATTTCTTCGGTTCCTGCCAGAAACCTTCAGTTATAGAATTTTAGAAGTATCCCCTCTCTAAAAAGAAGTGCGTCAGCATACGTAGTTGATATCTCTTTGATCTCTGTCGATTCCGAATACCCGATGGTATGATAAAAGCGTCATATGAGGATTGGTGTATCTTAATAAGTTCCATAGATTGCTTCCATGCCTGATCAGTATGGAGGTTTAATGCATGGGACCACAAAGATACTCCGATAGGTCATATGGTGCTAAAGTCAACTAATGGTATTCAAAGGAGATATCCAGAATGGAATTGTCAAGTAAATGTTCCCGATTAAGGAATTCGTGGACTTGTAACATAAATGTGTCACTTATTTGACACAAGCAATGATGGATGAATTGGAGCCTGAGATTTGTAAAAATCTCTGTAACCTCCTAGTATCTTGGTTATCTTCTCCTAAGATTACCCTGTCTACCCCTGAGAGGCAGGAAGAGTTAAGATTTATATCCCATTTAAGGCTGTATTATTATGAAATCTCCAAGACGGCAAGTACCATCATTGGAAGAATCGAAACCCTGATTAACTAAGTTTTAAAACAGAGGGTTCATATAGCCTAACTCAATATCCTGAGAATTCGGTATAGTTAACTATAAAAGACGGTTCATTTTGCTTATGCATTGTTTACCGCAACCCTAATTAGGCAACAATTAAGAATCGTCATCAGCTGCCCAGGATCGTCGATTTGTTCGACTAACTGTAAGGATTAGCTACTCCTTAAGATTAGTTTTGAGCAATGGTTGGAATAACCATCTCACCTTAAGATAAGCTTTTCTATAATAGTTGTTATATAAGTATCAAGATAGCTCCTTTGGAGACCTTGTATAGATGAAATATCAAAACATCCGTTGGATGGACGAGACTTTGGGAAGTCCACTTATCAGGATCTGAAAGTTACATTGGAAACAACGAATAAGATCATACAAATCCCTAATCATCTGTAAGTTGCCAGTATTCGGCAGAAAACCAAGAATTTATGAAAGTAGCAACCCTCCTAAACTCTTGTTAAGGAATAAGGTTCAACAAAAGATATCACCCAGGAAGGGTATGCCAAATTTGTTAAAATTATCAGGATAGTTAAGCTCTGAATATATAGAATCATCCGAAGGAAATCGAATGTATCAAGATCAAGTATCTTATAAGCTAAAACCTATTTAAAGGGCTTGGCGGAGCTCGCAATACATTAACACACTAACGATTTAAGGATGTGTTTCGCCAATAAGTCAAGAAGCACTATCGCATAATGATATGCAGACTTATGATGTGATTAGCATCCTGTATCGATTGAGGATCGACAGGTTAAGAAGCTCCAAAAGGATACATGTACCTAATATAGGGGTCACTTTGAGAGCTTGGAAAGGTTCCAGATATACTATGGAAGTCAAGTCCATTATACGACAAAAAGTACTTCCATAATTTTAGCAAATCTCGAGGTCGAGATTTCTTTTAAGGGGGTGAGGATGTAAAACCTCGAAAATTCACGTCCTCTAATGTATTGACACGTGTCATAAGCTTTGAACGTGTAGAAGAATACTCTTGAGGGACTAAAGTTGACAAACAAGGAAAGTATGTGAATATAAGGGTTCAAAATGTCAACAATGGATAAATATACTTTAGGATAACCCTACATGATGTTTATACCCTTAAACGAATAAATCATGGATCATACGAAGCTAATTGTGAAAGAAAGTGAGAGATTACAAACTACAGGGGTTAAATATGTCGACATGTTTAAAGTATACCTCTGAGTGACCTTTTAGCAAACTCGAAGCTTTTTAATGATTAATTATGCTCATTAGAATGTATGATAAAAATTTCATCAAGTTTCGTTATCGTATGAGAAAGTTATGATAGAATTCGTATATGAGGGGTTAAAAGCATCAACGTCGAAATTTAAGACTTTTCGGTGATCGTATGATTAACCGGGGACCTTAAAAAGTTAGTTTATGACTTGGAGTCCTTAAAAGTCAAGTTTGGGGGTTACAAATGCAAGATAGCACCTTAAAATCAAGATTTGGAAGTTCAGGGGCCAAACTGTCAATTTTTGAAAGAATGTGTTTGGCTAACCAGGTCCTTACGGACCGTAAGCTGGGAGCCTTACGGTCCGTAAGCCACTCCCAGATGCAGAAAATCAACTGTTGGCTGTTCAGCCCATGTAAACGACACATCTTGCCCTTTAACACCACCAGGGGTTGCCTATAATGATTCTTAGGCACTAGGGACACTTGTTGATGATCAGGGAACATGTATAGCCTCACTTGTCATGATCTTAGTGAATCAAGAACACTATATAAGCCCCTTTGTTTGCAATTCTTGTTCACTCATTCACAACTCCTCTCCTGATCAATTTTGGAGCTCAAGGCCCTTCTCTAAGCATCCCTGGTCGTGCATTAGACCTTGGTAAGTACCCTTGACCTTCCTTAATTGAGTTTTGCTTAGTTATTAGCCTAGAAGTCAAACCGTCGTAATTAAGGTTTGACTTATCGATTAATCATTAATGGTCCAATGATTAGTCAAATTGAAGGTAGTTATAAGTTGGTATTTATGTGGGTAATAAACCCTTAGAAGGGCACCCTCTGATTCCCACTCTAACTAGACCATTTGTCGGGTCAAAGTTGATTAGAAAAAGTCAACAGAATGTTAATCTTCGAATTAACATGTAATTAGCAATGTAGAAGGCATGTAACCTATTTTATCACTCATATAACTTGGTAATAAGTATAAGAACTGGTCTAAGCTTGTTTGATCCGACAATTTTCTATTTAGACCCGGTTCGGAACCGAAAGTCGCAAAACTTTGGCTTTTGCTTTGACTTCAGTTCTGACCCGATTTAGTATGAATTGGAAATTCCTTAGAGCTTCTTTAGGACCAGGTTACATGATAGTATAACCCTCTGTGGTTGGATCGTTGATTGTCCGATTCGTTTACACGTTTCCGTTAATTGCTTAATGTTGACCATAATGCCCTTTTAACCATAAAACGAGCATTTTGGAAATATGAAAGGACAATAATCTTTATTACTGATTTCTAAACTTGTCCCTAAATTTTCACATCAGTTTGAGGTCTAGATTAGGAGTTATGCTCAATGACGTAATTAGAACGCTTTTTAGTAATTAAACGGCGTCATTAGCATAAAGCCTATCTAAACCCAATTTTTGACACCAAACCTTTTACCCAATGAAGTAATATAATATTTTGGGATTTTTGAAGATTTTTAATTATTTTTAACCTGCTCATAACCTAAGGTTATGACCTTGATTCGGTAAATACGGAATATAACCTTTTTGTTCATAAAATGAGTTCTACATAATATTTTGACACCAATCCAATTGCTACTGATTTTATATAATAAATAAAGTATTTTGAACTTTATAACCTGATCAGAAAACTCAGATTTCCTGTATAACCCGGAAATCGCTTAAAATGGCTTTTTACGCGTATTAAACGCCTAGTATGGGTTTAAAACCATTTTATCACATAAGACTTATCACCAACTGATATAACCTATTTAATTAAGTTGTTTTACTGATTATTTCAGACCCGAGTCTCAGAACTTTATTTAATCTCTTTTATAATCTTTAAAATGACCAAAATACCCCTACGGGGCTTAAATTGAGATTAAACTCGTTTTGGGCATAATGGAAGGTATCCTACTGATATCACAACATATTTAAGGCATATTAACTTAGGAAACCTGTATATGATTCTTTTGGTTACTCGTTACGCACTTTTCGCGTTTGGATCGGCTTATGTAACTAGTTTGCATATATTAGCCGAAACGGGTCAAACCATATCATTTTTGTCTCAAAATCCAGAATGTGTTTAAGTTACCCATATTAAACAAGCATACAAGCTTGTTGGGTCAAAACCACATTCTAATCCGGTCTTCACTTTATCATGCGTTTGAACCGTATCTTCCTTTGAAAACTAACCGGTCTAAGTCAAGGCTTAATTAAAGACCCGTTAGGATTCTAATAGGTTATTAAAAACCTTCGTTCCAGATTAGGAGCCCAGTAAAAGATATCTGTACTTGCTGAATTGATATACGGCTGGGATTGAATTTATATTTAGCTCAGGTAAATACTTTTAACTTATTTTTCCTTATACGGGCTTGGGGTATGGTATATAAAATACCGCTTGGTCGGGCATTCGACCTTAATCGATTGGTGGTTAAGTATTATCGAGATGACCCGTTTAAATATGTTTTGATGCTTAACGCCTTTGGGAGGTTAATGACCATGTCCCGGATATCCTTGGCATCATTTTACGAAATGGCCACGACCTAAGCGCGGGGTGTAGGCGTACACTCGTCAGTGCATAAATAAATAATGTGGTGTGTCTATTGATCTTTAACCCGGCACGAACCGGGCTAGTGAACGCATAAGGAACATGTAATTCTTTTACAAGTTTATATATTCAAATAATTATCCCAAGTTATAAAATGTTTTGTGCCACGTGCATTCAAATCAATTTTCACTAAACTTTCAAAATGAGTCAGTTAATTGTATTTACCAGTGTAAACTGACGTATTTTTCCAAAAAAAAAAGGTTAAGTGCAGGTACTAATCGGAATAGGCTGGCTACTCCTAGCATCAATAAAGAGTCTCGCAAGCTTAGATGCCTAAAGTCTGTTGAACAATGTTTCATTTTAATTTCGATCCGCCTGTGGATCCTTTACTTTCCGTTGTAATACTTGATATTACTTTATATTCGGATTGTAATATATTTATCTTTTGCTTCTGCTGTGCATTTATATATTGTGTTGTTTGACTATGATGATATCAACTACGTCACGATACTCCCTACCGGGCCCACCGGTCAAACGTGGAAATATCGAGGTGTGACAATGAGTGAAGAACAATGATAATGATTTGAAACAGACCTTGGTGAGTGGAGAAAAGCCCTGCAGCACGTGAGGTATCGGGTTGAGGCTTTCTTCTCCTACGATTGTTGAGGCTTTCAACAATCAACCCCATGAGATTAGCCGGCTGAATGCACCACACGTAATGAGGAAAACCGTGCAGCATTTGAGGCAGTCATAAGTTCTACAAATCAGTTTTATCCCACAATTAGATCAAATATAATGTGTGAAATTTCATATAGAATTATAGAACACATATGATCTTCATATGCAGTAGTATTTTCAGATTTCTCAAGCCGTAGATACTGTCAATTGATAGTGATTATTAGCAGAACAAATTAGTTCACTCACTTAACAGATTTCAATTATTCCTTCACTTAGGTTAAAAAAACTACACAATCACAACTGATCGTTTGTATCCGACTAACCAATTAAAGCGAGCATAGATTACAATCATAACTTCCAAAAGCTTGTTACAAAGTAGAAACTTACGATGCCTACATCCATACATACGTATCTACTAACGCATCAAATCATCAAAATCAAACAACAAAACTGAAGTAGAAAGTTTCATCCGATAATTCAGACCGTAGATGCTGTCAATTCATAGTGATTATTATCAGAACAAATTTGTGACAACTCGTATTTCAGAACCTATTGTTGTGCTTAATGTAACGTATGTGAACGTGAAGTGATTGTATGAACTTAATTGATTAAATGAATGTTATGTTGATATGTGCTTTGTGTAACGTATGTATGTATATAAACAACTTGGATCGCACAACACTATTCGAACGCACAAGTCTTTGGGCTTTACTACTCACGGCCCACTTCTCTTGAAACCGAACCGAATGGACAGCTCATGTAGAGGGTTCGGCCCACCCACCCCTTGTGTCGCATAATATTAGGAGAAAGGGGTATATTCCTCATTTGGTTGCTAAACACTTTACACACAAACCCTAGTTCTCTATTTCTCTTGTTCGACGGCAACTCTCTTAGCAGAAGCATCACCTCGTGAAGTTCTCTTAATCGAACCACCTTGTGTTATCTTCTAACTGGTTAGTGTCTATCTATTGATTATATGTTATGTGATTATACATGTTTCATTCGATGATTGTAAATGATATATGATTGGTGATGATGTAAACTGTTAATATTGATGTCTCTAGAATCGGCTCACATGTGTATGATTTCATGTATTACTAGTTGGTGGGTAATGATGTGAGCCTATGATTGAATCGATGTGTATGTAATGTGTGGTCGAATGGTTTTCAAGTAAAATCACATGAATGTCAGTACATGTCATCAGGCTTTTAATCGGCCCAGTCATGCTATTGTATTCAATAAAATTATAATAGGTTGCCAGATCCACTATCTCGGATCCATACATAGTATTTCATGTTGGGATTTTATGAATGGATATTGATTGGACCGAACCCCTGCTCCTTCATGTGATCATGTAGTAAATGGCTGGTATCAAGTTAATAGAATTGAAGATAAGTAATTTAATTAAGTGGATAGCTTTGACTAAAGTAAATGGCAGCCATGTGCTTTCTGAATCAAACCGTGTAGACATCTTTAATAATGTTGTCACTATGAATGTTAGGTGCATTAAAGGGTGAGATGATGAATGATTTTTGAACCGTTTGACTATGTTGCCTGATTTGATTTATCTGAATGAATGTTAAATGCTGATCATGATTTAACCTAGGCGTAGAATCCAAAGATGTCCAAAGAAGTTAAATGATTGTGTTGATGATCGAACTAGTAAATGATTATGATGGATATTTATGTTTTGATTCATATGAATTGTTGATGATTTACTTGGTTTGATCGAACAATTGTTAGGATGGAAACTGTTAAGTGATAATTGTAAATAAAGAAACAATTGAATGATTGTAACTGTTTAACATAAATATCGGATGTTGTAAACTGTTCGCACAAGGAACCTAGTCGCACAAGTCTTGTCAGTCGCACATTATACCTCCAGTCGCACAAGGCTTGCTGGATCGCACTAGATGAAATACGTTTAACTGTTGGGCCTCAAAGCCCAAGTGAGTCGCACAATATGATCTGAGTCGCACAAGATAGTTTGTTGTTTGTTGTTTTTGGGCCGTAGGGTTATATGTTGGGCCGAGTGCTATTGGGCTTATTTAAATCGCACAAGTTGAATGTATTGTTTGACTGTTAAAATGCTGCCATGATCTATACGTGCATGAAACCTGTTAGTTATGCGTAAACTTATGTGCATTACTTGAGTCAAAACCTGACTTGTATGGTAACCCTATTAGGACGCGGTTGACCACTCATAGTTCAAGAAACCCTTTTGTGTATCTGCCGAGCAAACCAAGGTGAGTTCACACAGCCAAGGCATGGGATTCCCAGGATGGGAATGGGTTGGATTATTTATTCGTTCAGTTTATGGAACTTAGATATATGATTCCCGGTAGAGGAAGGATTATGGATAAGAACAAGACTAGACTGGTTATACTAATTTAAACGATCTTCGCACACACGCCAAGGGTCGGCCGCGATATTATGACAATCTTCGCACACATGCCTAAGAAGGGCCGCGAACTATATACTCTAATCTTCGCAAACATGCCAGGAAGGGCCGCGATACTACTATACCTAGTCTAGCAAACATGGGAAATCCCCACTATACTTCGCAAACATGCCTAGAGGGCCGCGATACGATACATACGATACATACGATACATGATTACTAAATGAACATACGAACTGCATTATGAACACTATAACTAAACATACTCACTGTGAACTCGCTCAACTAGTTGTTGACTCTCTCTTGCATGCCTTGCAGGACCTTAGGTACATATGGAGCTTGCACAGGGAGGAGCAGGTCGTTGTGGGATACGGATCGTAGACGATATTTGAACTTATAACTTACTTTGGGTTTTCATTATTATGCTTCCGCTACTTAAACAATGTTTGGTTAGGAACATCAGTCATGTCAAGATGAATTATATTTTCTTACTCTTACACTTAAATACTATGTTTGATATGATTGATGGCTTGATCCTGGTCAGTCACGCCTCCAAGCGGTGATACTCCGCGTGTGGATTTTGGGGGTGTGACAGATTGGTATCAGAGCCATTGGTTATAGAGAACTTGGTTTTAATAAGGGGAAAACGATTTTGTTAAAACCAGACTATAACCAGAACAGTGCTCAACGATCCACAACGACGCTTCGCTCCACGTGCAAGGCTCAACATCATAGGTACTACTATTCATGTTACTTTACCTACTTGCTAGAATTACATAGAACTTTGCTCGTGGTATGCTCAGATTACAGAACCTACTATACGTTATTGCTTGAGAATACTTGTGTGCTCACTCTCTTCGCACTATTCGCGAACCTCTCTTACACATGTCCTCCTTGATGTCAAGATCATGAGTGGACGCGTTAACCTAACTCAAGCCCAGTTGGCGGCTTCGATCACTGAACAAGTTACTGCAGCACTCGCAGCTGCCCAGGCAGGAGGTGTAACCTGCCATCACCACTTACTCTAGGATTTCTAGATCCTACCCTTGTAACTCAACACTTGTGCTTAATTTTGATTACTCTTACGCACACGACAAGTCAACACGCTCAGCCACCTGTATGCACATACAAGACTTTTATGGACTGTCGTCCTACTACTTTCAGCGACACTGAAGGAGCTGTTGTACTCCTCCATTAGTTCGAGGAATTCGAATCGGTCTTCGAGTGTGTGAATGACCCGAGGCTCGTAAGGTGAAATATGCCACTGATATTCTCGAAGGCACTGCGCAAACTTGGTGGAACGCGCAAGTTACGACACTGGGGCTGGCGACTGCTATGCCACCCCATGGAATGATTTTAAGGAACCTATCAAACATGAATACAATAGTTATGATGCCATCCACAAGTTGGAAGTGGAGTCCTTTAACATGAAGATGACGGGGTCAGAGATAGAAGCGTGCACGATAACGACCCAACAAATTGACAATTTTGTGTTCAACTATGGTGGATCCTCCCATAAAGAGCTTTGAGCTGTACCTCAAAGGCTTAGTACCAGGAAATTCAAAACCACGTGAAGATGGCTAAACTTGCTACTATTCAAGATGTTACTCATCTTGCTCATCGTCTCACAGACCAGGCAGTGGGACAGAACAAGCTGCCTCAACGTATCAGCGATACTACTACCACTACTACTTCCACTACTTCTGCTACCCTAAGTGCAAACGATGTAACTCGCACCACAGCGGGCAGTGCAACCGAAATCATTGTCAATGATGCGACAAGCTTAGTCATGGAGCCAAAGATGGTAGAAACTCACGTCCTGCAAACCAGAACCAACAACAATAGCCACAAGATCTATAGAATCGGCGACAACAGCATGGTAACAAGGGATGTTATCAGATGGTGCTGAAGGTCACTTCAAAAGACACTGCCCACGGTTGAACCAGAACCAGAATCAGAACCACAACCAAGGAAACGGGAACTAGGGAGGACAACAACGGGGGTAATAACGACGGCAATGGTGCCAGGGGTCGAGTGTTCGTGATTGGTCAGAGTGGTACCAGGAATGACCCCAACGTTGCGATAGTTTCGACATCGTCATTGGTATGGATTGGTTATCCCGACAGCAAGCAGAGATCCTATGCAAGGAGAAAATCATCCGCATTCCTCGTGCTGGTTAAGAACCTTTGGTAACTCATAGTAACAAGCTCTTGGAGCAGCACCCATAGCTCGAGCACCTTATCGTTTAGCTCCATCAGAGTTGAAAGAGCTATCTACGCAATTACAAGAACTCTTAGATAAGGGTTTTATTCGTCCTAGTTCTTCGCCCTGGGGAGCTCCAGTGTTATTCGTAAAGAAGAAAGACGGTACGTTCAGGATGTGTATAGACTACCGTGAACTCAACAAGGTGACGATCAAGAATCGTTATCCTCTTCCGCGCATAGATGATTTATTCGACCAGCTGCAAGGGTCGAGCTACTACTCCAAGATAGACTTAAGGTCAGGCTATCATCAGCTGAGAGTCCGGGATGAGGACGTCTCTAAAACAGCATTTAGAACTCGCTACGGCCACTACGAGTTTATGGTCATGCCATTTGGGCTAACGAATGCGCCTGCCGTATTTATGGATCTTATGAACAGGGTGTGCAAACCCTATCTCGACAAATTCGTCATTGTTTTCATCGACGACATCCTGATTTATTCGAAGAGTCAGGAGGAGCACGAGCATCATTTACGACTTATATTGGAACTTCTGCGAACGGAACAGCTATACGCTAAGTTTTCCAAATGTGACTTCTGGCTTCGTGAAGTCCACTTCTTAGGCCACGTGGTAAACAAAGATGGGATCCATGTCGATCCATCCAAGGTAGATTCGATTAAGAACTGGCCTGCGCCTCGTACACCCACCGAAATACGCCAATTCTTGGGTTTGGCGGGTTATTACAGAAGGTTCATCAAAGACTTCTCGAAGATTGCTCAGCCGCTTACACTACTGACACAGAAAGGTGTTGTTTACCGTTGGGGTAATCCACAGGAAACAGCGTTCCAACACTTAAAGGATAAACTCTGTAGTGCACCTATCCTCTCATTGCCTGAAGGCACGGATGATTTTGTAGTCTACTGCGACGCATCCATCCAAGGTCTTGGATGTGTATTGATGCAGAGGGATAAAGTTATTGCTTATGCTTCGCGCCAGCTTAAGATCCACGAACGAAACTACACTACGCATGATTTAGAGCTGGGAGCGGTTGTTTTTGCACTTAAGATATGGCGACACTAAATGTGCTATCTACACTGACCACAGGAGCCTCGAACATATATTCAAACAGAAAGAGCTGAATATGCGACAGCGACGATGGGTCGAACTGCTAAATGCCTACGAATGCTCAATCAGGTACCACCCAGGCAAAGCCAATGTTGTGGCTGACGCTCTCAGTCGAAAAGACACTGCGCCTAAGCGCGTGCGAGCTTTACAACTCACCATACAGTCTAGCCTTCCTTCCCAGATACGAGATGCTCAGATAGAAGCATTGAAACCAGAAAATGTCAGGGCTGAAGCCCTACGCGGCTCAAGGCAACGCTTAGAACAGAAGGAAGACGGTGCTTACTACGTTACAGGACGCATCTGGGACCCACTTTATATACTGGTGGCCTAGCATGAAGGCACACATAGCAACATAAGTTAGCAAGCGCTTGACTTGTGCAAGAGTCAAGGCGGAATGCCAGAAACCTTCAGGCCCCCTTCAACAACCAGAAATACCACAATGGAAATGGGAGCAAATTTCCATGGATTTTGCTACTGGCCTGCCTAGATCTTAACGTGTTAACGATACTATTTGGGTGATCGTGGATCGACTCACAAAGTCTGCTCACTTCTTGGCTATCAAAGAAACGGATAAGTTCTCCACACTAGCAGACGTATATCTTAAGGAAGTTGTATCGAGGCACGGAGTGCCCACCTCTATTATCTCAGATCGAGATGCACGTGTTACATCAGAACTGTGGCAAGCAATGCACAAGTCCTTTGGCTCACGATTAGATATGAGCACAGCTTATCACCCGCAAACGGATGGGCAATCGGAACGCACCATCCAGACCCTCGAAGACATGCTTAGGGCATGTGTATTTGACTTTGGCAACGGCTGGGAAAAGCATCTGCCACTTGTGGAATTCTCATACAATAACAGCTACCACACGAGCATTAAGGCTGCACCATTCGAGGCATTGTACGGGCGTAAATGCCGGTCACCTCTCTGTTGGGCAGAGGTGGGAGAAAGTCAAATCACAGGTCCAGAAATGGTTGTTGATACTACAGAGAAGATTGCACAAATACGACAACGCATGGCGGCAGCTCGCGACCGTCAGAAAGCATACGCTGATTTAGACAGGAAACTACTCGATTCCAAGTTGGGGATCGAGCGCTACTTAAAGTTTCACCCTGGAAGGGTGTGGTTCGTTTTGGCAAACGCGGCAAACTAAACCCACGATATGTTGGACCTTTCGAAGTTATTGAGAAAATAGGCAAAGTGGCCTACAGACTGAACTTACCAGCAGAACTCAGTGCAGTTCACGACGTTTTCCATGTGTCAAATCTGAAGAAATGTCTGTCAGGGGAGACCCACGTAGTTCCTTTGAAGGAGCTCACGATCGACGAGCAGTTACGATTCGTCGAGGAACCTGTTGAAATCACGGACCGGGATGTTAAGGTCCTCAAGCATACCAGAATACCTCTCGTTCGAGTTCGATGGAACTCACGTCGCGGCCCAGAGTTCACCTGGGAACGCGAAGATCAGATGAAACAAAAGTATCCCCAACTGTTCGCAACCGGTACAACCACTACTGAGGCAGAAGCTACGGAATTTCGGGACGAAATTCCAGATCAACGGGGGGAGGATGTGACACCCCAGGAAAACCATACAACTTAACTAGCTTCCTCAGTGAGTACGTGCTAAATTTCGGGACGAAATTTCTTTCAACTTGGGGATAATGTGACAACTCGTATTTCAGAACCTATTGTTGTGCTTAATGTAACGTATGTGAACGTGAAGTGATTGTATGAACTTAATTGATTAAATGAATGTTATGTTGATATGTGCTTTGTGTAACGTATGTATGTATATAAACAACTTGGATCGCACAACACTATTCGAACGCACAAGTCTTTGGGCTTTACTACTCACGGCCCACTTCTCTTGAAACCGAACCGAATGGACAGCTCATGTAGAGGGTTCGGCCCACCCACCCCTTGTGTCGCATAATATTAGGAGAAAGGGGTATATTCCTCATTTGGTTGCTAAACACTTTACACACAAACCCTAGTTCTCTATTTCTCTTGTTCGACGGCAACTCTCTTAGCAGAAGCATCACCTCGTGAAGTTCTCTTAATCGAACCACCTTGTGTTATCTTCTAACTGGTTAGTGTCTATCTATTGATTATATGTTATGTGATTATACATGTTTCATTCGATGATTGTAAATGATATATGATTGGTGATGATGTAAACTGTTAATATTGATGTCTCTAGAATCGGCTCACATGTGTATGATTTCATGTATTACTAGTTGGTGGGTAATGATGTGAGCCTATGATTGAATCGATGTGTATGTAATGTGTGGTCGAATGGTTTTCAAGTAAAATCACATGAATGTCAGTACATGTCATCAGGCTTTTAATCGGCCCAGTCATGCTATTGTATTCAATAAAATTATAATAGGTTGCCAGATCCACTATCTCGGATCCATACATAGT
The DNA here is from genome assembly GCA_030545235.1 of Helianthus tuberosus. Lineage (NCBI taxonomy): Eukaryota > Viridiplantae > Streptophyta > Magnoliopsida > Asterales > Asteraceae > Helianthus > Helianthus tuberosus. Next base: position 16,417 of record JARYGA010048119.1, read on the forward strand.
ATTTCATGTTGGGATTTTATGAATGGATATTGATTGGACCGAACCCCTGCTCCTTCATGTGATCATGTAGTAAATGGCTGGTATCAAGTTAATAGAATTGAAGATAAGTAATTTAATTAAGTGGATAGCTTTGACTAAAGTAAATGGCAGCCATGTGCTTTCTGAATCAAACCGTGTAGACATCTTTAATAATGTTGTCACTATGAATGTTAGGTGCATTAAAGGGTGAGATGATGAATGATTTTTGAACTGTTTGACTATGTTGCCTGATTTGATTTATCTGAATGAATGTTAAATGCTGATCATGATTTAACCTAGGCGTAGAATCCAAAGATGTCCAAAGAAGTTAAATGATTGTGTTGATGATCGAACTAGTAAATGATTATGATGGATATTTATGTTTTGATTCATATGAATTGTTGATGATTTACTTGGTTTGATCGAACAATTGTTAGGATGGAAACTGTTAAGTGATAATTGTAAATAAAGAAACAATTGAATGATTGTAACTGTTTAACATAAATATCGGATGTTGTAAACTGTTCGCACAAGGAACCTAGTCGCACAAGTCTTGTCAGTCGCACATTATACCTCCAGTCGCACAAGGCTTGCTGGATCGCACTAGATGAAATACGTTTAACTGTTGGGCCTCAAAGCCCAAGTGAGTCGCACAATATGATCTGAGTCGCACAAGATAGTTTGTTGTTTGTTGTTTTTGGGCCGTAGGGTTATATGTTGGGCCGAGTGCTATTGGGCTTATTTAAATCGCACAAGTTGAATGTATTGTTTGACTGTTAAAATGCTGCCATGATCTATACGTGCATGAAACCTGTTAGTTATGCGTAAACTTATGTGCATTACTTGAGTCAAAACCTGACTTGTATGGTAACCCTATTAGGACGCGGTTGACCACTCATAGTTCAAGAAACCCTTTTGTGTATCTGCCGAGCAAACCAAGGTGAGTTCACACAGCCAAGGCATGGGATTCCCAGGATGGGAATGGGTTGGATTATTTATTCGTTCAGTTTATGGAACTTAGATATATGATTCCCGGTAGAGGAAGGATTATGGATAAGAACAAGACTAGACTGGTTATACTAATTTAAACGATCTTCGCACACACGCCAAGGGTCGGCCGCGATATTATGACAATCTTCGCACACATGCCTAAGAAGGGCCGCGAACTATATACTCTAATCTTCGCAAACATGCCAGGAAGGGCCGCGATACTACTATACCTAGTCTAGCAAACATGGGAAATCCCCACTATACTTCGCAAACATGCCTAGAGGGCCGCGATACGATACATACGATACATGATTACTAAATGAACATACGAACTGCATTATGAACACTATAACTAAACATACTCACTGTGAACTCGCTCAACTAGTTGTTGACTCTCTCTTGCATGCCTTGCAGGACCTTAGGTACATATGGAGCTTGCACAGGGAGGAGCAGGTCGTTGTGGGATACGGATCGTAGACGATATTTGAACTTATAACTTACTTTGGGTTTTCATTATTATGCTTCCGCTACTTAAACAATGTTTGGTTAGGAACATCAGTCATGTCAAGATGAATTATATTTTCTTACTCTTACACTTAAATACTATGTTTGATATGATTGATGGCTTGATCCTGGTCAGTCACGCCTCCAAGCGGTGATACTCCGCGTGTGGATTTTGGGGGTGTGACAAAATTAGTCCATTCACTTGACAGATTTCAGTTATTCATCCACTCTAGGTTATAAAAAAAACTACACAATCACAAATCACCATCAGATTAATAAACAAAATATATAAACAATCACATAATGTTATACAAAAGCTTTTCAATCAAACTACTGGTAAATTTATTTTACATTTGTAATTGAATACTCTTAAAACAGATCATTTTCATCCGATCACAACATCCAAAACCTTATTACAATGACCTTAAAAAACAAACAATAAAAACCCTAAAACGATTAGAATTAAGGAACTCACAGTAAATCATGAACAAAATTATACGAAAAATAGAGAAATTACTACCTGATGTCGTTGCTCTAGGTTTGAGGGAATAATCAGATCAGCGAGATATGCAACAAATCAAATCTGAATAAGAGGATTAAAAATGAAATAGAAAGATACCGATTTATGTGTTGGTGAAACCCTAGCCGCCGCCCTTTCGTTGTTGCGTTAAACCACAACCATCATAAGACCACCACTGGGAAAACCCTAAATCAACCAATGTCGTTGTCATCGTTCCTCTTCAGGCCACCACCATCACCATCTTCCTCATACGATGAAACAGTCAAAATTTTAGAAAAAAACTGAGACGATGAAACAAATAAAACGTATAAAATCAATATCGACTAAAGAATCCACATACTTGTAAGTGAATCGGTTTGATTTTGGAACCCTTTATCAGTCGATTCAAAGCACAAGCGACACCTATCTTTTCAGAGAAAATGAGATGTAGAAGCTTCAAGCCAAAGAAATGGGGCTACATGAACAATATCAAACAGAAAATGGTAACGATTAACAAATCTTATTACATTAACAATAAAAATCACAGAGAGAATGAAATAAACAATATACCTTCGATTATCAATGATGAATCGGTGAGAACAGATGAATCGGGTTTGCGATTTTGGGATTTAGGGTTTGAGAGAAGAGAGTTTGTGATTCGTATGGGAAGTATATATATATGATCCGAACCTTGGATGATCAAACCTGCGATTGAACCAGAAATCAAGTTTTGCGATTTATGGAAACTCAGAACCAAGGGGAGAAGAGAAGAGTATAGGAGAAGGAGAAGATACAAATCTAGGGTTTTACAAAAGAAACATATATGTGAATGGGTAGGAATACGGATCCCGTGTCAACCCATATACCAAAAACTTTGACCCGTGATTTTTCCCGCCAAAAAGCAAAATTCAGGGCCCTCATAGCTTGACACATCAGCAAAATTTAACACATTTATTATATATAATAGATTATCAATTTGTGTGAATAATACTTTCATTTTTTCCTTTTTTTTTTCTTTTTTATGTTTTTGTCTTTACACATATACTTTTAGTATTTACACTTATAACCCATTATCTTTCTAAAGACGTAGTAATCGAACCCTAAACCCTCAACTTTCAACATTTACACTTACAACCCCTCAACTTTTAGCATTTACACATACAACCTCTTAACTTTCTAAAGACGTTGCAATCGAGTTTTACATGTTTTGATGTACGTGTCGGTATAAATCAAGTTGATTTACGTTTCGATTTAATTTTTTCCCTTAAATGAATTGGGTCAAATATAATATGTTCTTATGCTTATTATTATGTGCGTTTTCGGTTGGTCTATGTTTTAACGTAAATTTTATTTTTTCCCCGAAATGAGTCAAGTCAAATATAATATAATACGTTTCCGTGCTTATTTTTAGGAAAAATAACACATTTTGTCCTTTATCTTGATACATTTTTTCAGGCATTGTCCTTTTTAATGAATTTTGACAAATTTTGCACTTTATAGGAAATATCCTTGCACGTTACGTCCTTTAGCCCTAAGCTAGTTAATTTTTTTGGTTAAATCAAGTCACACACAAGGGCAGTTTAGTCATTTCACCTATTATTTGATAAGTTTTAATAAAGAAAACAAAATAATAATTAACACAGTTAACACCACCATCATCTCCCACCTCTCACCACCACCGCCACCAACACCCACTGTCTCCCACCCACACCATTTGCCACCGTCCCCCACCCACACCATCTGCCACTATCCCCCACCCTACCACCACCACAACCATCTGCTACCCTTCTCAGCCTTCATCTACCACCACCATCATCTCCCGCCTCCACCAACACACACCGTCCCCCACCCATACCATCTGCCACCGTCCCACCACCACAACCATCTGCTACCCTTCTCAACCTTCATCTACCACCACCATTTCCCACCTCCACCAACACCCACCGTCCCCCACCCATACCATCTGCCACCGTCCTCCACCCTCCCACCACCACAATCATCTGCTACCCTTCCTTCATCTACCAGCACCATATTCCACCTCCACCACCACAACTACCAACAACATCCACCGTCCCCCACCCACACCATCTACCACCGTCCCCTGATACGTGGTCGAAAACCAGTGTTTAATCGTATTTAAGTTTATGTTTTTACATGACTTTTGATTTCTAATGGCCTAGTTTTGATTAGAATTGTGTTTTGCAGGTCTAACGAAGTTTAATGAGCTATTCGGGAGATCTACGGAGCATCGGGGAGCGAACAGGATCAACCGGGAACGCGAAATGAAGAAAATAGAAACCAAGCATTGGGCATAGCATCGGCAATGCCCCTTAATCATGTGCGTCTGCCAGAAATCTCCGTAGACAGTCGATTAAGGAGTCCGAAAATTTGGAGTTTCTGGGGACCGTCGGCGACGCCTGGATAAGCCGTCGCCGACGCCGCCTCCTCGTGCCCGATGGGTTTTTCCTTTGTTTTGCGTTTGTAACGAGTTTAAACCCATTTTTTGGGGTCTGGAGTGGGGGTTAAGAGTTTTTGAATAGTATACATCATTCTTGGAGCCACAATCAACCTCTACACTCCTCTTCGATCCATAATCCTAATCCACTATGATTATCATCATCATCTCATCATCAATCACCCAACCTCTCCACCATCACCACTCACCAAACCCAAACCCAAACCCTAACTCTACCATTCTTTAAGATTGAAGATCATGTTCAAGCTCAAGCTCTCGCCAATCGTTGATCAAGTTTCGTTCGTCATGAGCGGCTAATATTCTCGGGCTTCACCCAGGTGTAGACTTTTGTAAGGTTTTAGAGTGTGTTTTATGTTTATTAGTTGATTTGTGACAAGTTGAGTTGTATTTGAATTGATTGATAATTGTCTTACATTTGACCTAGATTTGTGAATTGTCGTGTGATTATAAAATTTGACTTTGCAAAATAAGTTTGTGTATTTATGCCTTATCTTTCAAAAGGATTTACTTGTCCGAGGTAACGAAGTGCATTACGGTCCATTATACGCGTTGATAGCAATTGGCACCTAAGCTTCATGATATCAAAACTGTTAATGACAAATTCAACTAAATCAATCTAAAAATGTGGCCCTAGGCTTTGCAATTGTTGAACCGAGTGTGAGTTTTGTTTTCTCATTAGTATTTCAATCAAACAATCAAGTTTTTGTGTATTCAAAAGTGTTCAATTTTAGTAGTCAAGTAATTTAGCATCAAATTTGTCGGTTAACTCCGACATCTCTTTTCAAACAAACAATTTAATCAATTTCATAGAAAGCTTCATAAAAAGTGTGACAACATTAAACAATCAATCACGTCGATACGCAAACCACAAACTCTTCGTGGTTCGATCTCTAACTACCACTAACACATTGTTAAGGATAATTTGGGCATTATAAATATTATCTTTGATTGGGGCGCGACACTCTGATCAAATTTTGGCGTCGCTGCCGGGGAGTTCGTACGCTTTGTGTTTGGACATTAATTGATTTTATGATTATCTGTTTAAGGTGTTTGTTTCTTCTTGCTATTTCTCTATTCTTTGTTACGCGGGTGTGTTACTTATGAAGGTTACATGTAGTGCATGCATACGAGGAACTCCGGTAGGACCTCTCTGTTTGTAACACCCCAAAAATTTTAAATAAGTATATGTGTTTAAAAATAAATAGAAATATAAACCTAGTTAAAATATATGTAAATTTTTAGCCTAAGAATGAACAATAACCATTTTGAAATAAACACTCAAAATTGAGGGACTAATCTTGGACAAGTGAGAAAATGAAATTATTAAAACAAAAATTAAAACACAAACACATACATCTCTCTGTGTGTGTGTCGAGCCCAGGCAGAAGAAAAAAGAGGAAAAACCCTCACAAACTAAAATAAGTGAAATTAGAAGGAAGATCAAGGCTAACCTTGTGCATGAACCCTAATTTGTGACCATATAAGCTTGCTTAACAAGCGGTGTGAAGTAAGAAGGCTCAAGCAATAAGAAGCCTCAAAACTCATAAGATTGTGGTACGCTACTTGTATGATTAAAGTTTATTTGTAGCATTGCTTAATGTTATATATTGTAGTAATCGTAGTCTGACAAAGAATGATCATGTAATAGACCCATTACAAATGAGTCGAACGAATTAGAATGTATATGTAAAAGAATGGTTATATGTTGATTCGTTATGAACGGGTCAAATGAACTAGAATGAGGATGTTGAAGAAATGGGCATATGATTAATCCGTTATGAACGAGTCAAACAAACTAGAATGTGATGTTAAAGAATGGTAATGAAATTGATCCATTGAAAACTTGTCAAACAAGTTAGAATGTGAAGTTAAAGATTGGTCATGTAATTAACGCGTTATGAACGCGCCGACGAACTAGAATATTATGCTTAAGAATGGTATGTAAGTGACCCGTTGTGAGCGGGTCAAATAAATGGAAGTTGGATAATGAATGTGAACCATGTTTGTTGGAAGTTAGAATGATGAAATTACATGTAATTAACTTTGATTCTTGTTATTGTGATATAGGTAAATCCATCCTTTAAGTGGCAGGCTACGCTCGGAATGAACAAACTCCATATTGCCCGCAATGCGCTTCCGGACTTTAATGTTGTAAACGGATCAAAATACTTTTTTTGTCTTTTAGTCATGGTATTGATAAAATTTACCCAATTACATGTGTTTATAACTTTTGTAAACATTGGTGGGTTTGTAGTTGTTTAAAATGGTTGAATTTGTATGTATAACCAAGTTTGCTTTAATGATGCGTAAAAGTTTAAATGGAGTCGTAAATTTTTATTGTTTAAGCCTTGGTACAAACCACTCCAAGCATCCAAAATCATCATAAATTTCTTCATTTTGGGCAAAAAAACTCTAAATGTTCCAAGTGAGTTTTCACTCACTTTTCTTAACATTTCTTTTTCATCTCTTATTCCAAACTACTTGGACAATCTTCAGGAAGGTTCCACAAGCTTGTCATGGCAAACTAAGGTGGAACCTCACCACATTTGAGGTTCAAAGTGGTATTAAAATTGTAAGACCCTTACTTAATTTATACTATTTTTATAAAGATTTTGATTATAATAGTGTATTTACTATTAAACTTACACTTGAAAATACGAGTTTGTTAAAACATTTTAAGATTTAAAACATTTCAACATCTTGTATATATATTCGCCGTTTAAAACATGATGACGAAACATTTCACGGAAGCTTGAATTCTTAATCATGTTCGGTTCCTTGTTGAGCTTGATCGTCATCCAGCACTTCGTTTGAGTTACCTATCACCAACATCATAAAAATGTTAGTTATGATAGTTAAAAACATCCGTGTATGAGTTTCTCATAACTAAACAACAAACAACTAAGAAATTTCCAGGTATTGACCCGTCGCGTGCCGCGACCAACTCCACCAAACCTGTTGCGTGGCGCGACAGATGTAGCGTGCCGCGACCACATGTGGTCTCCTCCGTCGCGTGACATGAGGAGCACATTTCGACAGAATGTTTTGTTGTTCAAAGCTGCATATTTCCAGCCAAACTCCGTTTCACAAAAATGGACATAACTCTCTCAGTTTTTATCCGTTTTACGTCACATTTCTTCCTACGTGACCGTAAATTGATTCTCCATCACATGGAGTTAAAATCCGACATCCGGATTAAAATTTTTCCAAGTTTTTAAGCCATTGGCTTTATATTTTTCTACTAAATTTTTTACCCGTTCATGATTTTTATCAACAACCTTATTTGTTGCATTCAAATAATCATGAACTTCATGTTATAACTGTTTCCTATTATATTAGGTTCAAACATGGGTTTTTATGCATTCTAAACCCGTTTTTGCTTATATGCTTATTTTGACCCGTTAAGCACTTTTAAGCATAAATCACTCTCATTCATTTCTAGCAACGTGTTTCCACGTTACTTATCAAATGGTCTTCCACCACAACTATTATTGAGGTGGATTTAATGTGGTTTATCATTTATTCCGAGTTCTATCCCTCAGTTTGTCGTTTTACGACAAGACACATTTTAAGGCATTTGACTTACAATGATCATGCCTTTCGTTTTTATACTTATTCTAATGATTTACTTGATCGAAATACTTATTTCTAAACAACCCGTAAGGGTCGTTTGCTTGTTTTATCGATCAATGGCGCTTTAGTCGACTTTAGCCCTTCTTTTACGACAAAGGACTTTTAATAATATGTTTGACCAAAAATCCGACCTTTTAACTATAATCTTGTTTAGAAATCATTATGTTTCTAAAAACGCAATGACTATAGTTTAAATTGATAGGTTTACCTATTAAGGTAACCCTGCCTTAGTACACGTTTTTGCCATGTTGATCTCGTTAAAATTCTTTATACTTACGCTAGTACATTAAATTTGTATGCTCATCAATGCTTTTGTGTTGACATGTTACTTTAATATATATTGTAAGAGCTTGATGTTGATGCGTTGAAAAGAAATCTACTAGGATGAATTAGGAACACACTTAGATTAAATTTATGTTTTGTCGTTTACATTTGCTATATTCCAGATGTTGTAGTTCCCTTTGAAACAATATAATTCCCCTTTATCATGAAATGAAAAATCGTTATTTTAAATACTTGTCACAATTAGTCGTTATAAAGTCTCTTGTACTCTCGTTCTTGTCTCGCTCCGATATTTCTGCTATCGGTTGGGTGTGACAGGGAGAGCTTTAGAGAGGGAGTGGATTTATTTCTTTCTTCAGATCGTAGAGAGAGGGAGAAAAAAGAGAGAAGAGAGAGATGAGGAGACTTTAGAAAGAGAATGATTTATTTTTTTATTTATATATATTTTTTTTACAAAATAGTCTCTCAATATAATTTATTTACACAATAGTCCTTGGGATGGTGAAATGGCAAGAATGCTCTCATGTGCAAGGCACATGACCATATTTAACGAAAAAAAAATTAACAGGGTTAGGGCTAAAGGACGTGACATGCAAGGATATTTCCTATAAAGTGCAAAACTTGTCAAAATCCGTTGAAAAGGACACAGCCTGGAAAAGGTACCAAGATAAATGACAAAACGTGTAATTTATCCTTATTTTTATGTACGTTTCAGTTGGTCTACATTTTGACGTAATTTTTTTTGGAAAGCAGTCGGGTCAAATATAATACATTTTCATTTGACAATTTATACAAAACTCACTTTATTCGTTTGAAATGGCTTTAAATATTTTTAAAAGATAAAAAAAAATACTTCTTATTCGCACAATCAAAAAACAATGAGTGGATAAAAAAAAATACTTCTTAGTTGGACTTTTTTTCAGATCTCCGTAGGAAGTAAAATAACATATATACTTGGACAGGGACGAATCTAGGTTTTTTTTATAGGTCATCTTTTTTAGTGGTCAAATTTCTTACAACCAAATATTAGAATTATCAGTTTACACCGGGTCGAGTCGTTGGGTTGGGTCAGGATCATAATAAAATATAGTGAATTACAAGTCGCTAGGATTTTTTTCTATAGGTCATCTTTAGTGTATTTGAAACATTAAGTACAAAATACGTCAATTTTAAAGACAAATGACATTATCTGAAATTTGGTATAAAGATAAATGATAAAACTTGTACTTTACTCTAATAAAATACGATGAGCATTCTAACTATGATGACTTTCTTTTCAATAACCGTTTCTTTAGCCCTAAAATTCAAGTTTCAACAAAACTAAAATCGCAAATTCACAAGATTCAACAAAACTAAAATTCCTGTTCACAAAATTTGTATTCGTAGATTCACACAAATTCAAAGATTCAACAAAACACAAGAGAAATCGATTGAAAGAAATAGAAAGTTTACCTCAGGAGAAAACGATTGAAAGAAATATATAGTTTAACGTCTGAAATTGACTTAATAGCGTTTGAAATCGCCTTAATGTTACATCTTAATTTACAATGCACGTCTCCATATACTTGGTTTATAAGGTGTTGTTGATCAGTTCTGTTTTAGGCATAATGGAAAACATGAAAACATACCTTTGATTGCATCAGTACATGCCAGCAGAGAATCCAGATGGAGATGCAGCAACAGTGTTTGACATGATTGTCAGTTTGATCTGGTTCCTCCTTAGGGTGCAATCTAATGATGGTGATGAAGAAAACCGAATAAGGGAGTTCGGTTATGGAGAGAGGGGCGATTTCATGAGTGATGTTATTGTGATTAGAGTCTAACCCTTTAACCCTCTAATTATCTCCTTATATATGCACCCAAGAGGAAACCCTAATTAGTTAATAAGGGTAATTTAGCCCATCAACAATTACCAACTAATTATTTAATAGGTTGTTATATATTTTGATCCATATAATGTAAATGATTATAATGGCTACTAGATTAAATATAAAATAATATATATTTAATCTTACATTCTCCCACTTAGCCGAGTAATCATTTACTATGAGTATTAGATAAGCCTGATCAGGAGTTAACACTCATTTTAGCCTTAAACAAGTACTATAGCAGAGAAATACAGCCGTTGAATCATTATACGACTCAGGACCCCCATTAGTCATACTATAGCCTTAATTTAAAACCTAATCGTCATGATCAAAATACGCATAAGCCCTTTGTTTGATTTGTAACTTTATTTGTCTATATGCCATCATGTCGACTTGACATATTCTTAGAGACATACAAAATCAAACTGATGAGGAAAATTAACTAATACTTAGTCATTCATAGTACGATATGCAATTGCGCATGTAACACCCCGAAAACGGGTTTGGTAATCAAATCACGTTTATATTAAAAGACGGGTAATTTACCTTTAGTGGTAAAAGTAACCCGGTGAATATTTGGATTATTAAATAAACAAGAATTTACTAACTAGGAATTTTAACCTAGTTAGCTAATAGTCTAGAAATAACTTATAATAAGGTTAAAAACATGCCAAACTATAAGTTATACAAAAGATGAGGGGTTAATCTTGTAAAAAGTGAAACTAGAAATAATTAAAACAAAAACCAAACACACCATTTTGGTGTCTGGTTCGATCAGGAGAAGAGAAGGGCGACCAGGGTTCTTCAAACCCAAAAACTTCACAAATCTCAGAAATTGGAGGTTCAATTCAGTCCCAAATCAAGTTCTAAACACGAATTAATGATCACCTCACTGAAGGGATCATAAGGTATGCAAAATTCTAGTATTTTGATTCATCTCAAGTTCTAGGTTAATTGTGAAAAACTGAAATTGAGCTTGATTGTGTCATGCATGAGTGAATCTTGAAGTAATATGATGTCTAGGAGTAAACCCTAGTCATGTACTTGTTGAATTGATGTTCATGTTTGTGAATCCATGATCATACACTCATGTGTCAAGTGGGTTTTGATTATGTAGTAAAGATGATGATGTACACATGTTTAAAAACATCATAGTTGCTAGTAGGAACAAGATACTTGAACAATTCGCAAGTTTGAGTAATTGATCATAAGTGATAGTGGTGATTTTTGATGTTAATCTTGGTAAAAATAACTAGTTAGGAACTAGTTAGTAAATATGTAAAATCATGCACACTAGGTGTTTGTTAAAATGCCTAAATGAGAACTAAGTATTGATAATGTGCCTAATTGAGTCTTGTGAACTTGATAGTGCAATCATATGTGTTAATTGGTGATTTGACTTTTAAATAGTCAAACCGACCATTAATAAGATCGAATGGTGATTGTGATAGAAAATATGTAAGATGGAATAGTCATAATTAATGATGACTAATATAACCGTCTTACGAATTATGATGATAGTTTGACGCTTGACAAGCTAGGTGGAGGCTTGGAAAGGAAGCGGGTCAAACGAAGCAAGAATGGCGGAAAAAGCATAATTCGGATGCAAGGTAAGTATAGCTTACACTAGTCTTAAATTGTGGAATGTTTTCTTATCATATAAATTATGAATGAGATATCTAAACAATTGAAATATGATGTTCCATCGTGTAGTAGAACGGAACAAGAAAATCAAAGATGATAGAAACCATAATAATGGTTAAAAGAAGTAAATCGATAAATTGGTCATATTATGTCGAAAGAAATACACGGTTTATATTTAAAATTATCGTACGGTCTTAAACGGGAAGAGTCATGTAGAGGAGATGATAATAAATATCATTTCGCAAAGATAAATGGTCAATTCGGCCAAACGGGTCAAAAGGTGTAGACAACACCTTTTGACTATATAGACTAATGATTCTTTTGTCGAGTCGTATGCTTACAGGAATAGATATCCAATGGATATTCGCATCGTTCTTAATTAGCGAATGTAAAGCAAGGTGTTAAAATCGGGTCTATTTGTTGATCCGAGCCAGGTACGCTTATTTATGATGTATGTAAAAGTGCTAATTTGGTCGAATAATTGGTGATAGCCCTTCAATGTAAATGAAGGACCAAAATCGACCAAAACGCCCTTGTAGGCTAAATTGAACAAACAACTCTTAGAGGTTGTTTGGAAAGGAGTCTTATGATTAAACAAAAGTTTAGAACGAGTACGTATAGTGAAAGATGAAATTCTTGGGCCAAAAGACTCCATATGAGTCTTTGCCGTAAAATGATACTTCAAGAGGTATAAATTCGGAACACATAGATATCTACTTTAAATCCAACACACATTTAGTCGTGATGGAAGAGTACTAGATAAGAGATATAGATTACAACGCTAGATTAGATTGAAAGCGAAATTGAGCTTAAAAGTGCTTAAAATATCCTTAACGGGTCAAAATAAGCATACTAGTGAAAACGGGTTTAATTTGTGTAATAAACCTATGATTTGAACCTAATATGGTATATCACAATTATTTGATGAGGTGTATGAAATATAGGAATCAAATAAATACGTTTGTTTGATAAAATGCATAACCGGGTCAAAATTTGGTAAAAGAGTAATAAGCCGAAGACTTAAAAGTCTTGAATTTTATCAAACCGGATGCCGGATTTTAACTCCATATGATGGAGAATCAAATTACAAATATGTAGGAAGAAACGATAGGTCAAACGGATAAGCGGTTTGAAAGATACGAAAGATTTCGTGTCAAATTACGATAAAATATAGAATCTGGATGCAGAGTCCACCGTAATTTACGGTTCCACCGTAAATTACGGTGGAGTTGATTATGTTACGGTGCTAAAGGTCTGTTTTACGGCAGAAGAATTGAGACCCAGGGGCCACCGTAATTTACGGTCCCACCGTAAATTACGGTGGAGAATTTTTTTATTATATTTTGTTTTTCATTTGAAAGTCTATTGTTTCCCGGACATCGTTCGGACGTGATTAAACCCGTATGACTAAAGCATTTCATGTTTATGAAATGTAGGTACACCTTGGATGCCGGAAGACGATCAAGCTCAGCGAAGAACCGAACACGATAATGATACACGCTTCCGCACTTTGCTACGTTGAAATTTTTAAACAACGAATTCGATCACATTATGTAGAATAACTTATGATTGGTAAAAGTTTTAATAAACCCGTATTTCCAAATGTTATGTAATCTTAATTACATGTTTGTTTTACGTAAAATTTACGTTAAACCTTGATTTATAAGAACGGGTGTTACAAGTTGGTATCAGAGCCTTGGTTTAAGAGATTCGAGTATGGTGGGGAGGAACCATGCTTGGACTTAAACCTTATGCTCTTGACAAAGAATAGTGTTCGGTTCGAGGCTTGATCGCAAATCCGGTAAGTACAAGTACGTGAATAGTTAGTATGCTAAAGTGTGTAAACAACACATAGAGCTATCGTGTGGTATATGTTACCCCAATTTAAATGATTGATATGGTTGACGAAAATACGCGCGTTGACGCGTATAGTAGAAAAAGCCTTGTATTATAATACGGGCGATTATTGAAGTTGACATTACTAACTCTTGTGAATGTTTTAATTGAAGGACACTCGCGTCTGTAGATGACGGGAGTTGAACGAATTATGGATATGATGATGGAACGGTACGAGGTATGACAGGAAGAGCATACTCATCAAGGACCAAAATCGCGTAACGGTCGCGAACAAGGTTAATAGCAAGGAACGCCAGTAGGGGCAAACATTACAAGGTGCACATTTGAAATAATCGCACAATTAGCAATATGCAACAAACACGTAGAGAATGATCGTTGCATGGGTAAATTAGAAACTTGGAAAGCCTGAACAGAAATACATATCCAGGATATAATTTTCAAGAAAACTGAATAGAGGCGTTACTTACATAGGGCGTGGTGTGAAAACTATAAAAAGGTCGTGTACGTCATGTGTTAAATCGCTTACACTGGCCAAGTAAGTAGTGGCATATGATACCACGAGTTTCTTATAGCGGACACATTTACATCCGATGTAGTAAGGGCGGAGTAAATGGGACTAATAAAAAGGTACCCAAATGAATCAGATAAGCAAAATATTTGATAATAATGTAAACGCACAACCGAGTGACTGAAGCGTATTACATCAGGATAATGAGCCCGAGCGAAGGGACAAACAAGCATGTAAAACGATTTAGATAAGTATTGGGAAGGAGTGTACTTACACTCGAACCCATAAAACGCAAGCATGTAAAACGATTTAGACAAGTATTGGGAAGGAGTGTACTTACACTCGAACCCATAAAATGCAAGCATGTAAAATGATTTAGACAAGTATTGGGAGGGAGTGTACTTACACTCGAACCCATAAAACGCAAGCAAGTAAAATGATTTAGACAAGTATTGGGAGGGAGTGTACTTACACTCGAACCCATAAAACGCAAACATGAAAAATGATTTAGACAAGCAATGGGAGGGAGTGTACTTGCACTCGAACCCGGAAAATGCAAATATGTCCCTTAACGAGTCATTTTTGTAAAACGTCGAACTTAAAGACAAAGTTAGAATATAAAAATGAAGCAAGGTCTTAATGCATACCGGGAGGATTGCAATAATAACGACTTTGGTGAAACACCCGGTTGATGGGTAAGAATTAAACACATGCGTAAACCGAGAAACGAGAACATGAATTTAAAGTCAAAAGACTCGGATTATGAGTTATGACTAAAAGACCATAAAAAAAAATTCGTAAACAGAAATTCTGATAATTATATTCAACCATTTTGAGATTGAATGGGTTGAATAAAGTATAATGCTTGAAGGCGTAAGTAAGCGCAAGCCGGATAACGGTAAGCTTGAGACAAATGAATTTCAAACGTAAAAAGAGTGCTTCGACACCAAATGTATATTTTAATAAGACACGAGTAAAAAGAGTGATCTACGGGATCAACATAACCTTTAGGGTTATAAACAAATGAGAGATATACGGACTAAAACGACCCACGGGTCATGATTAGAAAGAAGTTATAAGGACTTCGCCTTAAAGAGGTGAATGTCTAATAAAAAATAGCCCGTAAGGCTAAGTGATAAAACCTACGGGTTAGATGGAATAAAGCGAGGAAATCAGTTAAGAATCCCCGCATAAAACTAAGACTGTAAAGGATTAAATTACGGACTGTCAGTATCCCAGTATGGATGATTGACAAAAGTTAAAGAGAAGATCCTAAAAAAAAAAAACTAAAACTTCGGTTTTAGTAAGAAATAATGTTTTTACAAACATAAATTCTGATAGGAATTTAAATAGTAAGCATGAAAGATACAAGTCTTGACACTAATAGGCGCAAGACGATATATTCGAAAAGTGATATTTTCGAAAATGAAAAGGTTGATACAAACTAAACACGATGTGACACGATCACGGTTAGGAAATGTAATGTGAAGTAAAATCACATTATAACCAAACGAGCGGTGAAAAGTAACGGGACTAATAAGTCTAGTTAGTAAGACCGGTTAAGGCCAGTAATTCAAATCAATAAAAATTGGTTTGCTTGTAAGCGGTGGATTCGGTATAACTGAACCGAATAAATAAATCTAAAAACAAAAGAAATTATTGCTAAAAGTGAAATATTTCACTAAAGACCTTTAAACGGGTCAAGATAACAGATTCACCAAGAGTTCGACAATATATAAAAGCGATGGAAATCGCTAAGTTAACTAAGCTAGTGGAAATAACGAGATTACGTTATTTCGAAGTTACACTATGTCGTATGAGATATGTAGACAATTAGTAACAAAAAAAAAAAAAAAAAAAAAAGAAGAAGAGATGTTACTGTACTTTTCGGACAATACTAACGTTTGGTTAAGAAGTATAAGTAATGTGTAAAAGATTTCGCGGATCGAATACATTGAGTTAAACTCAATAAATTATGTAAGAAAAAGGTTTCGAGGACGAAACCTCTTTAAGGGGGGTAGACTTGTAACACCCCGAAAACGGGTTTGGTAATCAAATCACGTTTATATTAAAAGACGGGTAATTTACCTTTAGTGGTAAAAGTAACCCGGTGAATATTTGGATTATTAAATAAACAAGAATTTACTAACTAGGAATTTTAACCTAGTTAGCTAATAGTCTAGAAATAACTTATAATAAGGTTAAAAACATGTCAAACTATAAGTTATACAAAAGATGAGGGGTTAATCTTGTAAAAAGTGAAACTAGAAATAATTAAAACAAAAACCAAACACACCATTTTGGTGTCTGGTTCGATCAGGAGAAGAGAAGGGCGACCAGGGTTCTTCAAACCCAAAAACTTCACAAATCTCAGAAATTGGAGGTTCAATTCAGTCCCAAATCAAGTTCTAAACACGAATTAATGATCACCTCACTGAAGGGATCATAAGGTATGCAAAATTCTAGTATTTTGATTCATCTCAAGTTCTAGGTTAATTGTGAAAAACTGAAATTGAGCTTAATTGTGTCATGCATGAGTGAATCTTGAAGTAATATGATGTCTAGGAGTAAACCCTAGTCATGTACTTGTTGAATTGATGTTCATGTTTGTGAATCCATGATCATACACTCATGTGTCAAGTGGGTTTTGATTATGTAGTAAAGATGATGATGTACACATGTTTAAAAACATCATAGTTGCTAGTAGGAACAAGATACTTGAACAATTCGCAAGTTTGAGTAATTGATCATAAGTGATAGTGGTGATTTTTGATGTTAATCTTGGTAAAAATAACTAGTTAGGAACTAGTTAGTAAATATGTAAAATCATGCACACTAGGTGTTTGTTAAAATGCCTAAATGAGAACTAAGTATTGATAATGTGCCTAATTGAGTCTTGTGAACTTGATAGTGCAATCATATGTGTTAATTGGTGATTTGACTTTTAAATAGTCAAACCGACCATTAATAAGATCGAATGGTGATTGTGATAGAAAATATGTAAGATGGAATAGTCATAATTAATGATGACTAATATAACCGTCTTACGAATTATGATGATAGTTTGACGCTTGACAAGCTAGGTGGAGGCTTGGAAAGGAAGCGGGTCAAACGAAGCAAGAATGGCGGAAAAAGCATAATTCGGATGCAAGGTAAGTATAGCTTACACTAGTCTTAAATTGTGGAATGTTTTCTTATCATATAAATTATGAATGAGATATCTAAACAATTGAAATATGATGTTCCGTCGTGTAGTAGAACGGAACAAGAAAATCAAAGATGATAGAAACCATAATAATGGTTAAAAGAAGTAAATCGATAAATTGGTCATATTATGTCGAAAGAAATACACGGTTTATATTTAAAATTATCGTACGGTCTTAAACGGGAAGAGTCATGTAGAGGAGATGATAATAAATATCATTTCGCAAAGATAAATGGTCAATTCGGCCAAACGGGTCAAAAGGTGTAGACAACACCTTTTGACTATATAGACTAATGATTCTTTTGTCGAGTCGTATGCTTACAGGAATAGATATCCAATGGATATTCGCATCGTTCTTAATTAGCGAATGTAAAGCAAGGTGTTAAAATCGGGTCTATTTGTTGATCCGAGCCAGGTACGCTTATTTATGATGTATGTAAAAGTGCTAATTTGGTCGAATAATTGGTGATAGCCCTTCAATGTAAATGAAGGACCAAAATCGACCAAAACGCCCTTGTAGGCTAAATTGAACAAACAACTCTTAGAGGTTGTTTGGAAAGGAGTCTTATGATTAAACAAAAGTTTAGAACGAGTACGTATAGTGAAAGATGAAATTCTTGGGCCAAAAGACTCCATATGAGTCTTTGCCGTAAAATGATACTTCAAGAGGTATAAATTCGGAACACATAGATATCTACTTTAAATCCAACACACATTTAGTCGTGATGGAAGAGTACTAGATAAGAGATATAGATTACAACGCTAGATTAGATTGAAAGCGAAATTGAGCTTAAAAGTGCTTAAAATATCCTTAACGGGTCAAAATAAGCATACTAGTGAAAACGGGTTTAATTTGTGTAATAAACCTATGATTTGAACCTAATATGGTATATCACAATTATTTGATGAGGTGTATGAAATATAGGAATCAAATAAATACGTTTGTTTGATAAAATGCATAACCGGGTCAAAATTTGGTAAAAGAGTAATAAGCCGAAGACTTAAAAGTCTTGAATTTTATCAAACCGGATGCCGGATTTTAACTCCATATGATGGAGAATCAAATTACAAATATGTAGGAAGAAACGATAGGTCAAACGGATAAGCGGTTTGAAAGATACGAAAGATTTCGTGTCAAATTACGATAAAATAGAGAATCTGGATGCAGAGTCCACCGCAGTGTTGTAGAAGGCGCTAGGCGCTAGTCGGGCGGTGAGGTACAGCCTAGGGATTAATCGGGATTAATCGGGATTAATCGGAATGGGATTTTTATATGTATTTTTTCAAAATTATATATATATACCCAATAATATAAAAATAATACTTCAAAATTCACATAAATACTTCAAGTTTCAGATAGTATGGTTCGATTTTGACTGATTTTGACCAATTTTGACCGCCTAGGACCGATTTTGACCGATTAATTATAGGCCGATTAATCCGATTTTTGACCGCCTAGGACCGCCTAGGGCCGCCTAGGACCGCCTAGGACCGATTACCGATTAATTGACCGACTAGGTTAAAATTAATCAGTAGACTAGCGCCTAGCGCCTAGGCGGCGATTAATCGGCCGCCTAGGCCGATTTCTACAACAGTGGTCCACCGTAATTTACGGTTCCACCGTAAATTACGGTGGAGTTGATTATGTTACGGTGCTAAAGGTCTGTTTTACGGCAGAAGAATTGAGACCCAGGGGCCACCGTAATTTACGGTCCCACCGTAAATTACGGTGGAGAATTTTTTTATTATATTTTGTTTTTCATTTGAAAGTCTATTGTTTCCCGGACATCGTTCGGACGTGATTAAACCCGTATGACTAAAGCATTTCATGTTTATGAAATGTAGGTACACCTTGGATGCCGGAAGACGATCAAGCTCAGCGAAGAACCGAACACGATAATGATACACGCTTCCGCACTTTGCTACGTTGAAATTTTTAAACAACGAATTCGATCACATTATGTAGAATAACTTATGATTGGTAAAAGTTTTAATAAACCCGTATTTCCAAATGTTATGTAATCTTAATTACATGTTTGTTTTACGTAAAATTTACGTTAAACCTTGATTTATAAGAACGGGTGTTACAGCGCACGACCATTAATTAATACCCGTCTATGAGCTCTCTTAATAAGACTTATGGGTAATAACCCTTCAGTCATAGGATCCTTAAGCATATCATGAATGTATTCGATACAAAACTTAGTTTCCTCAATTCGTTCATAAACGAATAATTAATTGCATATCGAAATTTAATGCAGCACCTCTTGAACTGTTACTATTCAAGGAGTCATGGTAGCTGACTTTATCACACTAAGTCTTCAAAACATTAATAATATGGAGTTAATAAACTTATGAGTCCACTGATATATTTCCAACAACATTTAGTGACTATATTATGTCGTTATAACTTAGGTTGTTGTTATCAGTTTATTATGACTCCCCATGAGATAGGTTTTGTTTGCTGACATAAGGATATACCCGAAATTACATTTTGTCATCTTTGAATATCACAAAGTCAGAGTAATAAACCGGTTTGAGTTCTCACTTCTTCTTCAAATCATAGTTCTCGTTTCTTTTAAAGATATTGTAATACTCTATTAAATGCTTCACATTAATCTAAACATATATAACGTGTTGCAATGTGAGTAATATCTAAACGAGTATAGACTTGAACTTACACAAGGCTTCCAATTAATGAAGCGTAAATAAATAATCTCATTTATCCTATTATCCTCTAAAGGAATAACAGTATTGTTTGTTACATATATAAGGAACCATTTAATGTTAAACTTATGGAACGGAATTAATGTCTCATTGGGTCTATCTCGGCATGTTATGATATCTATCACATTCATCTCTGAGATCTATTATATCAAAGTTTGTGTTAACAATGCTTTGACTTATGTAACATATACCTGTCAAAAGAATATCATCTATATAGACAAGTTTAATTTAGTTGCTCCCACTCATCTTGAGGTAGGTACATTAATCCACTTGGTTGTTGATGAAAATAATTACGTTAAGATTTCATCACATTATAATGTTTGCATTAACCCATACATGGATTTTATTGCCTTACAAATAAAGTGTTCTTTAACCTTCAGTTTAGAACTTTCAGGTTGTTTTATGAACATGTAAATGTGTCAACCAGTTTGTTAGGGAAAATTCTTTTAATGTTCATCTAATGTAGCTTTAAACTATTATAAGCTACTAGAACAGTGATGATCCTCAAAGAAATCTTTTGTTAGATATGTAATAAAGATTCTTTAATAATTTATCTATTCCTGAGTACAACCTTTGACAATCAGTCATGCTCCTTTGTGTCTTAACGCTTATATATAAGGATTTGGTTTAGTTATGAACACTCTTAGGTAATTCAATCAAATCCCAAACGTTATACGAACACATAAAATCAGTTTTACTAGAAAACTATTTTATTCCATTCAGAAGATTGATTGACGCTAATGGCTTAATTAGAAGAGATAGGATCAGTAAACTTTTCCAAAATCCATTTCAACTTCAGTTAGGGAGGTTATGAAAATCATCAAAGCTAGTAGGCTTTTAAACCTAGATGACCCCCTGAGTTGATTATTGGGTTTGTTAGAAGTTTCAGTTTTATGGGTTAGCTCTTGGTTAGGTTGCTATCATTTTTAGGATTCTAAGTTTGTAAGAGTTGGTGCAGTATGGTGTACAAGAGGTGTAATCGGAGTTAAATTTGGAGTGAAATTTAATGACACTACTCTTCCCCCCGCCTCTTGTATTCCTTGCAAGTCATAATAAGGACTTTGACTGCTCCCACTGACCTTAGAAATCTTCAGGAACTCAGCATGCTTAGGGTCAATATTTAACGAACAACAGATTCTAATAGAGAAAACAAATTAATGACGTTAGTCGTTGTGATTTCTCTTGTTGAGGATTATGTTAGTTTATGTAAGAAATCTAAGTGTGCCCACAATTAAGCAACAATGAAACTTTTTGTAAGAGTAGTATTAGATTTTAAAGAGACAAGTTTTGATAGAACAGTGTCGAGATGGAGCAGTGTCTTGTACAAGAGGTGTAAATTGAAGTAATATGAAGTTTTCACTCCCCACCTCCTGCAACTATTGCAAGTTATTATTAAGACACTTAATGCTCCCACTGATCTTTAATATCTCTAGAATGCTACAAGAGAAGTTTCAATGAGCTACGTGACGTGGGAACCTATCATATATATGTTAGACTTTATTTGATTTCTTTAATGTCCAGATATCATAAGAAACTTTAGGGACATATTTAATAGAAATCTTATTAAGTATATATATATGAATAGATTTCTTCTAAGACCGTGAGCCATATGCGACAAAATTTAGATACAAGTTGATAGTCTTTTAAATGATAAATGAATTATGTCTGAATATTCCATTTGGAATAAGTTCCACGAATGTCAATGAATGACTTATGATGGACCCATACTTATTCCTTAAGCCAAGTAATATTTAGGGCTATAACGTCACGATTTAAAATCACTTAGAATGAGATTAGATAAAAAAATCATCCTCATTAACCATGTCATGATTTCTCATGAATTTTGGTTATAATGGATGAAATTTGTAAGTCTCATTTTCCTTTTGTCAAATTCTCATTTACATGATGACAAAAGTTGTGAAAGTGTAAGGTATCATCTAGTTTTATCTTAGTAATGTTTCAATCCAGATATTTATAACAAATAAAATGAGAGTTTAAGGTAAGTGTGACTTTATGTTGACTATGCAAACCTCACAACATTCATAACATTGCTTAATATGGTTCTTATAGCCTTAACATTTAATTTTGTCACTAACTCTCATGTTTAGTTATTTGTCGAGTTCTGGTAAGGAAACGTATGGAACTAGAGTCAATTAATCATGTGTTAATTGGAATATTAAAATTATCAGACTTAAATATCATTAGGAAATGACTACCTAATTAACTTATCCAACTGTTCTTTAGAGTAATGGATAGTCTCGTTGCTTATGCCTAGTCTAATGGCATAATTATGGAGTGAGATTTTCCCTTGAAGAACCTTAGAGTTGGGATTTTGTACTTGTATTTTGTCTATGGACCTTAGAACAATCATCTTTTAAAGTTTAAATGGTTGTAAGGTGAGTAACAACTTATTTTCCAGCTTCAAACATTTATTTCTTTGTACATATGTTGCTTATCAACACACTCATTATACTTTGGTATTTTTGAGTGTTATAGTTGATTTATAAGGCATCAAATTGTACAAGTGAAAATCTTAGTATGTAATGTACTGGAAAAATGTACTTATTTCCATGCGTAAGCCCTTAACTTTATGGGTCATGGTATTGTACATTATTATGTATTCACATATACCACTTAGCTTTATAGTTTAGAATTTTAAATGAAGGCATGCATCTTAGGAATTCTTGTGATTATTCCACAATTATAGATTAGTCTTAGGAAAGACTTAATCTGGAATAACTTTTTAGTGACATCACTTATGTTAGAGAGTTCTTGATTATCATAAGAGACATCATGTTCGATTTATCCTAATCATCATCCTCTACTTTTCTTCTGTAGTGCTTTATCAGAAGAGAGCAATAGGATTATCGTGTCTTAAGAGATAATCAAGGATTTAATTTAAGAGCTAATTCTTATAGAAACTTTAAATAAATCAAAACATATTAGATTTAGGAATTAGAGTGGATGAGATATATTTATAGAAGAAAATTACAGTGAGTAAAAATATGGGTACTAAAAATAAGGCAGACGAAATGATCATAAAAATTAAAGAATGATCATTGATATAAGGATCATTCTGTGAAGAGGTTGTGATATGTCTATTAGTAACATCAAAATAATAGACTATTTAAAGTTCTACTTAAACGAAGACAAATCAGCTTTGGCCAGAAGTGTAATCATTTAAGCATGTGTGCAAAGTGGTTGTAACAAATCAGTTTTGGCCAGAAATTGAGACAATCACTTTAGTTATGCACTTGTTAAGTATGTCATCTATGAAGGAATTAAATCAGCTTTGGCCAGATATTAAGACATTCATGTTTATGATGCACACCTAACATAGCTTTCGTAATACTTGAACGATAAGTAGATATATCAAATCAGTTTTGGCCAGAAATGATACATCAGAAGCTCATTCAAGTTAAGTCATTTTGTTTTTGTAAAACATTATTTGATCCTTATTAATTAACTAAGTAATTACAAAAACCAATTATTTAGTAGCAAACCACCTGTTAGCGCGGGGAACAGCGTGCCCCGCACGGGGTTCGGGGCGGAGCCCCGAGCTAAGTCTTAGTTCACATTAAACAGCCTAAAATAATGAGGTTTCGAGTGAGATCTCGACTCAGTTATGAGGTCTCGAGTGAGATCTCGAGTCAAGTCTCGACTCAACTAGTAAAAATTATGAGGTCTCGACTCATTAAGGTCTCGAGTCGCAACCTCAGTCTCGAGTCGTAATCATGGTCTCGACTACTGTGTTTTATGAGATCTCGAGTGCTTGATGAGATCTCGAGTCGCAACCATGGTCTCGAGTGATGAAGATTGAAGCCCTTGGTCGAAACCTCAGTGGTCTCGAGTCGAGACCCTATGGTCTCGAGTCGAAATCGTTGTCTCGAGTTGTGAAGATTTGAGAACACTTATGATTTCGAGTCGAGACCTTATGGTCTCGAGTCGAGATCTTGGTCTCGGCTCGTTAAAGCGATCTCGAAACTTCCTGTTAACAGCTGTTAATGTAAAAGCATAACTGAAAATTCGAATTCTAAGGGATTCTGAGATACGGTTTCCTGTTTTAATGATGATCTAATTTTATCAAAATATTTCGAAAAATTTATCTGATTATCAATTAACAGTTTTCGAATAAACTTAGAAGATAAAATTGGATCAAACAGGAAAAAACACTCATTAATCCTAATTACATTCCAAATCATAAAGGATTTTTCGAATTTTCTAAGAACATATGATGAACCCTAAAAAAATAAAACATAATTCTGGAACCCGAAATCTGAAAATTAAGGCTTCTAAAATAGATTTCGGATTTGTTGATTTCAACCATTATGATTTCGAGTCATTTATATAACATTATTTTTTCGAA